>CM019822.1:242057-277448 GCA_009763385.1 Coix lacryma-jobi var. lacryma-jobi | reverse complement strand
CCTCGTCGGGGGCCGAGTCCGTCGAGCTCCGCGCCGGACGTTGCCCCGATCGTGAGGAAGCCCCGAACCCGGAGCGCCTCCGCCACAGCACCAACGGAGACCGCCCCCGCGTCAGCCCCGCGGGAGGTCTCGTGAAGGGCCGAGCCTCGAGGGCAGCGACCACATCGGAGGGGCTCCGGGTCACGACCGCGCGAGCCATCGAGGTCAGGGTCGAGCCCTCGGAGGAGCGGGCGTCAGGAGGAGGCTCGAGCCCGCACCATCACGAGCGTCGGGGAGGGAGCCCCCGGGCGTCTCGTGACCAGGGGCGTGAGCGTCCCCGAGTCCATCGCCGCACCGCCGCCGGGACACAGAAGCGGACGCGGGAGGGCGCGACCGCCAGCGCGAGCGCCGGACAGTCCCGGAGCCCACGCCGGGGCGGGCGCCACGACGACAGCACGAGGGAGGTGCGGTCGCCCTCCCGCGAGTTGGGGCGGAAGGAGGGCTCTCCCTCGAGGTCGAGCCACGGGAGGCGTTGGGAGCCCTCCCCCCATCCAGCCCGGTGGAGACGCCCAGGGCAGGGCTCGAGCCGGGGTGGGCTCGAAGCCCCCGAGTGGGTCCGGCGATTCCGGGAAGAAACCCAGCCGCCGCTTTGGGTGAGTTAATTTTCTGGATCGTCGTAGTGAGGCTTTACCTCTTTACTTTTGATGATGCGTGCCATCTCTGGTTTCTCAGGGGGAAGCGCTCCTACCAGGAGGTGGACCTCGCTGCGTCCAAGCGGGCTAAGGCCTCGAGCCCGTCGAGGCACAAGCACCTTGAGGTATGGCACCTTCCTCCGCTAGAGAAGCCGCTTGGCCGGAGAAGGCTCGAGCCGCCATGGCTCGAGGGGGCCAGATGATCATCGCAAATTTTGGTGAGGCCGTCGCCATCGACCACAGGGGTCGAGCATTCTTCCCGGTTCTGATATCAATGTCCTCTCGTATTGCAGGGGCCACAGCTCACGGCATCGAGCCCGCCACTACCACGCCCACTGAGGCGCTGCCTCCTCCCCCTCTCCTCCTCCCATGATGGGCGCCAGTTGGGAGTGCCACCCTTCCCCCGCCACGACGGCTGTTCCAGGGGAAGCGCCTGGGCGAGCACGACCCCGCCAGTGTCTGGGGCTGAGGAGACTGCGCCCTCGAGGCCCCGACCGACACGAGCCAGGATGCGGAGGAGGGAAAAGGGGGGAGAGGCGTTGGCGGAGGAGGAGCCGATGGTGGAGGACCTCCGAACGAGCCGGAGCAGGGGCCGCCCGCCGCGGGCTGACGAGGTGGAGGCGCCCGAGGCGCGACTAGCGTGACAGACCGGAGGACCGGCAGGGGAAGACCGGGGCCGTTGCCGTCGGGCGGGGGCCGCAGTCGGGGCAGCTCGGGGGGCGAGGAGGATCTGCCGACATCGAGCTTGACCGACCAGTATGGCCGTTTCCCGACCGCCGAGCCCGTCCCTCGCCATGGTCTCCGTCGAGAACCGGTCCAGCGGGGGGCCCCGCGCGAGGTGCGGTCCATCTTCCGGGAGGTGGCCGAGCTCATGGCGGAGGCAGAGCGGTCCTGCTCCGAGGAGGCGGGCGGTCCGCGCAGGTGTCGGCCGCCCTCGCGAGGGCCGAGGCGGAGCTTCAAGATCTCCGCGCTGAGCTGGGCCGGAACGTCCAAATGGCGAGCCGCGTCTAATGAGCAGAGCGGAAGTCCAGGTGGCTGAGGCGAGGCCACTCGAGTCAAGGAGGAGGCCGCCGCCGCCCGCGAGGCGTCGAGGAAGGAGGCCGCGACGCCGCAGCGAGGGCCACCTCTGCCCGGCCGAAGTGGAGGCGGAGAGGAAGGATGTCGCTGACGCCCAAGGCGAAGCCGCCACCGCCCGAGCCGCAGCGGAGACGGCGAGAAAAGAGGCTGAGGATGCTCAAACGCAATGCCGCCGCCGCTCGGTCCGCAGCGGAGGCGGCGAAAAGGAGGCGAAGACGCCGAAGTGGTGTCGCCACGCCGAGCTGACCGAGGGGGCGGCGCGGCAGGAGGTGATCCGAAAGGATTTGGCCCTCGTGGAGGGCGGGCAGGCTGATCGAGGAGCTTAGGTCCGAGAAGCTCCTCATGCTGGCCGAGAAGCGCAGACTCAAGCAGCGCGCTGAGGGCCTTACAGCGACCTCGCCGTACTGGGGCAGCATTGCGGTGGTGAGGCTTACACCTTGTCCGTGTTCGGGCCTCGAAGTTTTTGTTACGCCGCAGTTTCACTCTTCCTCGTTCGTTGCGCAGGGGTCGAGAAGACAGTCGAGGAGCTCCGCGGGACGAACCAGGTTCTTTGGAACCAACTCAAGACGAGACGATGGTGGCGGAGCGGGCTCGCACTTCCCTCGACCGGCTCGGCTCCATGTGGGGTGCTCCTCCGGTGGCTGCGGCAAAAGGTGCAGTGGCCCGAGGCGACGCCTTGGTCGACGCCTCGTGCCTCCTCGACGTAGCCGCGCGGGACCGTGTCGGCAAAGCTCTCCACCATGGCGTCAAGCAGACGCTCGCGGTCGTCCGCCCGCTTCCGCTTCCCGGTCCACGTTGTCGCCAATGGCTTCATCGAGATCGAGGGGGGAGACGAGTGGAACAACCGCCGTGTCAACAAAATTCTGGAGAGATGGAGAGGCCAGGACGTCACTCGCGAAGATCTTCGAGGAGGACGTGCTGCCTCCTGATGCCAGCAGCTGGGTGTCGAGGGCCCCCTCCCGCTAGCTCGTGTCGAGGCTGAGCCCGCCGTGGAAGACCTCGGGGAGGAGTACCACACCGACGAAGATTAGGCCTGCGTGCCAAATTTGGGCGTCGAGGCCCCTGTAAGATTTTATGACATGAATGAGGTCCGTCGAGACCCGTTTGTATATATGACTTGTTTGTTTAAAGAAGCTGTTTTCTTTTCAAATGCGTTTGACCACTTCTCTTTGTTGCAAGCTCGAGTTTTCTCTAACTTAGTCTGTGTTCCTTCGATACGTCGCGAGCCCCTCGAGGGGAGGCGTAGGTAGGGTACCGTAGCCGGGGGGTAGGTGGCCGTCTACGTCGATGCCTCCCGACCCTTGGAGGCTCGAGGTATTTGGGATTTAGACGTCGCTAGTTCACTCGAGGCACGAGTCGAGACGAGGGTCGAATTTTGAAAAGAAAACACGCATTTTTTCCGGAGTCTGGGGGGCGGTTACCCCTTGTCAGCCCCAGGGAGGCTCGACCTGAGCAGCAGGGTCGAGGCTACCTTAAGATGCTAAGCAAAATGAAGACAATGCACGAGTTTGTTCATTCATTTTGGGCGTGTTTGTACAAAGCAACAAAATAATGAGGCCTCGAAGCCTTTAAGGGTAGAAGCGACGTAGCTGAGATAGTTCCCCGCGTTCGCCAGGATCCCTGCCTCGATCGCGTAGAGCTTGTACGTTCTGGCTTGAGCACTTCAGCTACGGTGTATGGGCCCTCCCATGGGGGGTAAGCTTGTGGCACCCTCGATTATCCGCAGCCGTCGAAGCACGAGGCCCCCACCGCAGGTTCCCTCTTGCGCGTGCTTGCGTGGTGTAGCGTCGAATTGTTTGCTGGTCCGCGCGGAGTTGATGAGCGCACGTTCGGGGCCTCCTCGAGCTGGTCCTTGGCGTTGCGAGCTTTTCGTCGTTGGTTTGCTCGTTGATGCTCGAAGTCGAGGGTGAGCCGTACTCGGGTCGGTAGGCAAGACGGCCTCGGCGCTGTAGGTTAGGAAAAACGGAGTGAACCGGTGGCTCGACTCGGCGTAGTCTTGAGGCCCACAGCACCGAGGGGAGCTCTGCGGCCACCCTTTCCGAAATTTTGAGGGTCGTTGAACAGCCTCGGCTTCAGGCCCATGGAGTATCATGCCATTGGAGCGCTCCGACGACGGCAGGGATCGGTGCCGCCTTCCGCGGCTGCGTTCCGCGCGACCCCTTCGCCGGGGGGACCTCCAGTATACCCTCCTGCACAGAGGAGTGGTCAGCCCGGACGTCGACGACCCCCGCGCGCCTCAAACGCGCATCCATCCCCTCGTCGTCACTCTCGTCATCATCATCGTCCTCTTCCTCCGAGCTCGAGGAGCTGAGCTCGGGGGACTCATCTCCAGGTCGCCGGTTGCGACGAGCCTTCGCCAGCCTCTGCTCCCGAGCCGACCGGCGCAAGTTTTTGTTTTTCTCTTTCTTCTTCCTGGCATCCTTTCTCTCTTTGTCCTTTTGAGCAGAGAGGCGCCTCACCTGTGTTCCGGCGGCGTCCTCCCTCACCGGGGGCCTCGACGCGCGACAAGTAAACACCCCCTGCGAGGAAGAAGAAGCTCGATGAGAAAAACTACGAGGAGAGCGAACGAGGTTCGAAGAAAGGGAGAGGAGGAGGGGGCTCGAGACAGCCTAACTCGAGGGTGACTCACCAGGTCGAGGCACCCCTCGTCGGGTGCCATGATGATCAGGTCGGCCTCCTCTGGGCGGAACGTCCCCTGAACGGTGAGTGTCACCCGGGAGGTAGCCTCGTTCCGAGGCAGCCTCTCCTCGGCCATCCTCGATTGGTTCAGCGCCTCGAGCGAGGCGTTTGGCCCCATCTCAAACATGAGAAGGGGGCGGTCTGCCAGAGGGAGGACCCTCCGCTGATGGAACGCCCAGATAACCGCCTGGACAGTCAGCTTCTTGTCCTCCACCAGCGTCCGCATCGTGTTCATCAGTGGCAACAGGTGGCGCTGCCTGTCCGCCGCGACGCCCCAGTTCCACTTCTCCGGGCGATGGGTGATGACCCTGCCGGTGTACTGCGGAAGAAGCTCGTCCACATTCCGCAGGTAGAACCAGTGGTCGTCCCACCCCGCCTGGTTGGTGGACAGCTTGTAGCGGAGGTAGTCGCGGGGAACATTGGCCGACGAAGGCCCGGTCCTTGCGGTGATGGTGAGGGAGCCCACGCGCGCGAGCCTCCTCCCGCTCGGGTTTGCAGCCTTGTTGAAGAGCTCGCCCCGGAAGAGGTGGACGAACATCTCCCAGTGTGGCTCAATCTTCAAGTACCCCTCGCACACGGCGGCGTAGATGGCGGCGTGCGAGATGGAGTTGGGGGAGAAGTGCTGCAGCTCCACCTCGAAGTGGTGGGCCAGCCCCCGCATGAAGCGGCTCGGCGGGACGCCGAGCCCCATACGGTGGTAACGCGTGAAGCTCACCACGTACCCCTCCGACGGGTGCGGCTCCCGGTGGTCCGCCGATGGGAGAATCCACCACGCAGGGCCCCCCTGCGGGTTGGGACGGAGAAGCCCCCGCTCCACCAACGTTTCCAGCTCCTGCTGCGTCACCTTCGTCGGACTCCAATCTTCAGGCGGCAACACTTGGGCGGCCATGGCAGCGACGGCGCGGATCTGAGCGGCGGATGGACGGCCGGGAAGATTCCCAATTGCTAGCTCGAGGGAGAGGACGCGTGGAGGCTACGGCGGCGGTGAAGGCGAAGGCAAAGTAAAGGGTTCCTTTTCCCCCTCTTTCGATATTTATAAGGGAAAACCCCAACGGGCGGGGTCTCCCACGACGTAAAAAGGTAACCGCATGCATTTAATGTTCCCACCTAACCACGTCTCGAGCCGGTTGACAGGTACACGCGGCAGCTCTCCATTCGCTCCACTACCCGGGCCCGCCACGACCATCGCTCCGGCTTCGCGTCCGCCGCCCTCCCCGACGGTTTCCGCCTAAAAAGACGCGCCCAATGGGCAGAAGGATTCCCAGACGACGGAGGCTTCTTCACGAAGGTAAAAACAGGCCCCGGCCCTAAGCCTCGAAGCAGCGAAGGCTGGCCCTCGAAGAGGGTTCGACAGCCGGCTTCGAGCACCCGAGTCAGGGACACCAAGGGGCGCCACTCGCGGCACCACTCGAGGGCCAAGCCCTCGAGGCCCCTCACGTGTATCCAAGGCAGGGAGCACGACGTGCAGTGAGATCCCCTCAAAGGGAGGCATCGAGCCACCGGGCCCTATCGAATGGACCCGGCACTCCTACAGACTGAGCACCCATGCTTTATGAGATCGCCTCCGGGCTACAGTCGACCCCTATCGAACGGGGCACGAGGTCTCACTTGGATTCCCGTTACCAGCTCACCGGGAACCTCGATACTCGCCCGCTCGTGGTAGTACGAGGCATCCCACCTCGCATCCGATCGAAAGGACTCGCGGGATGACAAGCCAGGGCAACCGGCGCGCCGGACAGCTCGAAGAGCCGGCCGGCCGGTTCAGCCTGGCACCCCTCGACGAAAGAGGGTCTAAAAAACTCGGGGGCTCGACACTCCCGAACCTAAAAACGCAACTAACACTCACACAAGAAAAAGCCCACGAGGGAGCCTTAACCACTCCCCCGTGGCCTCGGGGGCTACACTCGCGGGTGTCGCACGCACGACACCCACGGAATCAAAGCAGCCAAACCCTCGAGACCAGTTAGCTAACCCTCGAGATCCCAGTCGGGAGCCCCTGCTCGAGTGCAAGCACTCGAACAAGGGCTCGGGGGCTACTGTCGGGGGTCCACAAAAGGGGTACCCCCGATCAACGCAAACTAATAGGTTAAACCTAGAACGCCTGTAAATAACAAACCTGACTAGTCTAACCCCTTAAAGAGACCAACCCCTCGAGGCCCACAACGCTGGCCCACCAAGCCAGGCCTCGGGCGAACACGCGCTCTCCGTCTCGCCCGAGTTCACCGAGCCAGGCCTCGGGCTGACGCCCGTTCTCCATCTCGCCCGAGCCCTCCAAAGCCAGGCCCCGGGCGAGCGCCCCACTAAAACCTCGAGTCCTGGCATTTAGGGCTCGAGCCCCCCACAGCCGAACACCATACCTCGAGACCCCACGCAGGGGACCTCGAGCCTCTCTGGCACAGCAGCCTATCCCTCGAGGCGCTTATGCTTCCCTCGAGCGGCGCAGGCATCGGATGACAACCCCATACCGCGCATTTAATACATCCACCTACTCCAGTCACGTCCTCTGCAGCCCGACGTGTACCACAGTAACCAGGGCAGAGTCAAGTCTCGTTTTCGCCACAAGCATGGGCAAAAGGGCGTCAGTACGGCACTGTTAACCCATACCCTACGCTGTTGCACGTCCAAGCCACGTCTCGAGGCCCGGATGCCCACTGCTCAATCAATTTCCACGGGACTTGTCCATACCTGTGGGGGCTCGAGCCCCCCGTAGGCGCCACCTCGAGGCCGGCTCCGCGCCCCTCGAGCCCTAACTGCTTTCATGCTATTGGAAGACAGGTACCCCAAGATCCGGAGGGACCCCGCCGTGTCCTGTACGTGCCGGAATGGGTGCTGTACGGCTTCTACATCGTCACGTCATCACGTCCGCGCCCGGGATGGAGGCCACGCCCCAAGGACGCCTCAACAGCAACGCCCACGTCGGCTCCAGTGGCCCCGACAAGACAGGGTTCCTACCCCTCTCCGTATTGGGCATCGTACGCCCCGACACCTGTAATACCCTTGTGTAACCCTGGCCTCCCCTTGCTCTATAAAAGGGGACGCCAGGGCCCTTTGCGCGAGGAGGACGAGACGCGAGTCCACGGTTACACAACTCCGATAGACAACACACAAGTCCACTCGAGTCCGGACTCCGGTCCACGCTCATTGAGCTTGTATTCGCCCCTGTACAAGCACTTAGGTGCAAGTAATACAAGAACCTCCTCCCCCGCTGGACGTAGGGCCTTCTTTGCCCGAACCAGAATAAATCCTTGTGTCATCTTGCATCACCATCCAGGAAGAGAGCACGCGATCACATTACTCGTTGGTGTCATACCCCCGGGTTCGAAACACCGACACATGTGAGCCAAGCTTTCATCTCTCTCCTCTCTTCTCTCCTCCATATCAGCATTTGTTTGGCTATAAGCCAATTATTGTACCTGCTCTTAAAAGAAGAGATATGCCAAGTAAACCCTAAGAGCAAGTATTATGGCTGGCTGCAAGCCGGCTGAATCCTCGCTGGCAGAGAGAGTAAAAGAGAGAGAGTGCAGAGCGGGCGTCTTGCAAAACGCTGGCTTGAAGCAGGTGGTATACACACGTTTATGCTCTCATTCGTTGCTTTGTTGCTGCTCTCACTCCTCATTGGATGCATGTGCAGCTGCATGCTGCTGCTGCATTAATTGGAAGCCACGCTGGAGTTTATTTCGCCGGCGAGCGGGCTAGATCATTGCCCTTGCTCTAAGCTGGTCCAGCCGTAAGATAAGAACAAATACACAGTTCTCGTCCATTCCAACAAGCTAAGAGAGATAAAATAGTCAAAGCTTGAAGGGGGCATCGGTCGATAGGTCTATTTCTGGATTTCTAACAGACAAAGATGTCTTTGTATGAGAAACACGTAGTACGTAGATAAATGGTCCCATGGAGCTTGTCCCGAATATCCATCCAGCCCATCTCTCTAGAAGGGAGCAGGAATATATAACGAAAGTTTCTGTCATCACTAATAATAGGAGTTGTGATCGGCAGGTCAATTCGATCGCAACTAGCTACCAGCTAACTCATGGTGCTCAAGAGTCAATGAACGTCAATTAATTAATATACGAGCATCTCCAATTATTTAGAAATATTGACTTAGGAAAAGTTGTCATTTAGCAACTTGCTAAAACTTTTGGCAGGTGAATTTTTCATGTATCTCCAATAGTTTGGTAAATTGGGCTTAGTAAACATAGAAAAGTAGGCGCGGGAGAAGTGGCGGTGGCGGCAAAAGGAAAAGAAACGCCGGATAGCAAGTGAAGCTGACTTGGTAAATATACCAAGTTGATTGCCTCCGATTCCAACTTGGAAAAATTTAGCAAGTCATATACCAATCTGTTGGAGAATATTTTTTTCTTCTTTTCCCAATAAAACAAGTATAGCAAGTCATTTTTCCACACTATTGGAGATGCTCATTCTGAATGGAAATAAACATCAAGTCAATCTAGGTTACTGTGCTACTGTAGTCCATCAAGAGGCTATCTATATATAACATCCTGTTATATATATGTTCCAAATTCAGTTGGTCATTATATTGGCCGACTTCTGACGGAGCGAAGCGGAGGCCCGTCGCCGGAGGCTTAGGCCGGAGATTCCTGTTTGAAGTTTAGAAGGACTAATCAAAGACTTATGAGTTATGTAGATTCAGATTATGCTGCTGATTTGGACAGGAGGAGATCTCTCACAGGTTATGTGTTCACTGTAGGCAGTTGTGCTGTGAGTTGGAAGGCTACTTTGCAGTTTGTTGTTGCTTTGTCTACTACTGAAGTAAAGTACATGGCTGTTTTTGAAGCGTGCAAGGAATTAATTTGGCTGAAAGGTTTGTATGCTGAGCTGTGTGGAGTTGATTCTTGCATTAATTTGCACTGTGACAGTCAAAGTGTCATTTACCTTATCAAAGATCAGATGTTTCATGAGAGGACAAAACATATTGACATCAAGTATCATTTTGTTCATGATGTGCGAGGAAGGTAAGCTAAAGGTATGCAAGATTAGTACTCATGATAATCCTGCTGATATGATGACAAAGCCAATTCCTGTTGCTTAGTTGGCTTAAATGATTAGCCCAAGAGGCTATTTGGAGCCAGATTTTTTTTCTTTTGCTATGTTTAGGATAAAGGTGTTGATTGATGCTACAAGATGAATTTGTCGTAAGGTGGAGTTTGTTATATATATGTTCCAAATTCAGTTGGTCATTATATTGGCCGACTTCTGACGGAGCGAAGCGGAGGCCCGTCGCCGGAGGCTTGGGCTTGGAACGGTATACATACCCGTTATTAGGGTTTCACCTTGATTGATTCCCTTGTAAGCCGTCATACGGCGTTGTAACCCAACTCTTGATTATAATGAGGAGTGTTTGCTGACTGGCGTCCGTGGTTTTTTACATTCCGCATTGGAGGGTTTTCCACGTTAAATCTTGTGTCTCTCTGTGATTTGATCTTGTGTTCTTCCTCGTTTCCTCGTCGTCATTCACAACACATCCATCGATCAGAATATATACTTTAAAATGTGTAATACTATTAGAAGCAAATGTGATATATAACTGACCATGAATAGGCAGGCAGGCATGCCCAGGTCATGCATGCAAGCACGCGAAATAATTAAGATCTCGTTTAAATCAGATAAACTTTTCATAATTTATTAGTACTCCTCCCATCCTAAAAAAATTGATGTTCTAGAATTTCTCAGACGGATTAGTAGAGGAGAGAAATGACACTACTACCTCTATTTTGTTAAAAGAGATTTTCTTAAAAGAAGGGATGTCCAATATACCTAGAACATCATATTTTTTGGGACATTTTTTAATTATGGCGGAATATCAAGTTTTATAGGGCGGAGAGAGTACAACTTTAAGGTTAGTCGTGCTTGTACAAAAATAATTTTTACAGATGGCTCATATTTTTCTTAATAAGGCTGGATTACTTAGCAAAATGTTGTCGACTAGCTTTGAGAGCACCATAACTTACAAACCACCCCCCGAAAATACATTCTTATGGACAATAGGGACAACTGCTTATGTTAACCCCCTCTGCAAATGGGTGATTTCTAGGGTTGGTTGACATTGAAATCGATTTCTAGAGACCCTTAAAATTAGTATTAATACATTTTCAGGAACAATTGTATCAACTAGCTCTTAAATTAATTTATAATGTTTTTTTAAACGAAGTCAAATGAAGATAAAATTTATATCAAAAGTATAAAACTCGACAAGATCTAAGATTGCAGTTGATGATATCTTTATTTAAGATTGTTTAGGGGCTCAGATATATTGTTTAGCATTGGTTGAAAAGTTTCTGATGGAGGTACAACTCATATATACATATGTCCTATTTGGACCAGTTTTTGGTTTTCTTGAAAACCAAATTTTGCCCCTAGTTTCTAAAACCTGGATTCCGAGCAAAAACTGCTGGAGTGTTTGGATCCCCCGGGGAGTCTTTTCCATATATTGCCCCCCCCCCCCCCCCCCATTTTTTAAGAATCTAACTTTATTTATTGCTCTATGAGTCATAAGAAAATGTTAAAAGCTGGATACATCAATAACTTATCAGCAAAAAGTGGTTTGTCTGGATCTCACCAAATTTCCAAAATTCAGATTTCTTACATATTTTTTCTCTCAAATACGCAAAATACTTGCATATCTTCATGTGAAAAGAATAGAAGTTGTACAAAATTGCAGTGCATTTGCATATCTACCTATATATAATCTAGCTATCTACTACTCCTGTAGTGACTCTGTGTGCATGCAGCGAATGAATTTAATGGTGTCGCTTGTCGATGGATGAAGGGTTAGCAGGGACCAGCGATATGATGAACAGAGCGCGCAGGCGGAGGAGTGCTAATATTGGCCTGGCATGCAATGCAAGATACAGTAGATTGAGAAGAAAGCAAAAGTTATGGCTGCCGTTGCATTGCATTGCATGCCGACAGGTAGGTTTAGACCTAACCTACCGGCACGGGAGAGCCGGGCTCGCCTGATCCGCTAGCTAGTTCGTTTCGCTAGCTTAAGGTGTGCATGGTCACCTCGAGGCTCGACCCGGCCATCTCCTGTGCTCAGCAGGGTGCAGTGCAGCACGCCTTCTGGCCGTGGTCTACAGTGACATCCAAAGATTAATTTGCAGCCTTATCTTTCATTGTTAAGTAAATACTCTGTCACTCTGTATATGTATATATTATTTGACACTCTGTCACAAAGTTATTGTTTTTATGTCTAAAACCCATGGTTCTGAGCTTTATAGCCCATTTCTCCGATCCTCTACTCCCCGGCCTCCTCCACCAAGCAGATGGCTATGTCTATGTGCGTGCATCATGTTCATCTCCCTAGCTAGCTAGCTATCTACTCCCTCCGTCCCTAATTAACCGTCGCCGTTGGTGTGCGTGCCACAAGTTTAACTCAATTTGTAGCAAATGTGTGCAACATTTGGATCTCCAAATAATTTTGTTAAAAAACTAGATTCAAATATTTATCCAACGATACTAATTATGCATCATACATATTAATATTTTTTAATATATATTTAGTCAAAGTTGTTTCTCGGGAAGCGTAAACGACAGACATTTACGGACGGAGAGAGATCCATCGATCGTTGGGCGTTGCCAAACAAACAGTAGTCTGTTGGCCGGCCGGAGAACGGAGATGTGATGATGATGATGAAATTAATGCATCCAAGTGCGCAGATTAAAATTATATTATTGCTGTGCTAGCTTTCTATCTATACCTGGATGAGAATGCTTTCTCGTGACGACACAAAAATAATAAAAGCAGCGCTTTCCGGTACACGAAACTTTTTAGCTTGCATCTTGCATTATTATTCCATGCTATGCATCGGTGAAATATGCATGAGTACGTCGATCGTCTCTTATTGGATGATGTTGATGTGGAGCACTTCCTTGGATGCATATCGATCATGTGGAGAGATCGATGAAGGGAGAGCTAGAGCTAGCGCCGGATGGAGAATGCAGTTGGAGATCGATGGATCCATCATCCATCGGAGAAGGTACGTACTCCTACCGGCCGGACGAACAGGCCGCCGGTCTCTGCGCTTAACTGCTACTCCCTCCTTGCCAAAATACAAGTGGTTCTCATTTCCTGAGGAGTCAATTTTTTTAAACTTTGACCAACTATATATATAAAAATATTAATATTTATAATACATAATTAATATCATTAGATAGATCTTTGAATGTACTTTTATAATAAATTTATTAGACAATATAAATATTAGACGTGTTTTTTATAAACTTGGTTAAAGTTGAGAAAATTTGATCTACACGCTTCCCATAGTGACTTTCTTTCTGGGACGGAGGGAGTACGTACGTACAGTACTGATTAATTGTTGTACCGTCAATTTCGACAAGGACAGTATATATAGTTATCATAACGGAAGGAAGGAAGAAAGAGAGCAGAGGAGTGCATGCATGCATATGCAGGGGCAAGCAATTACGTGATTACGTCGTTGTCGCGTACCATGTCCAGTTTTTTTTTTTTGAGCATCACAAAACTTCGTTAATCATAAACAGGAGTACAATCAGTGGCTGCTAAACCCACTAACCAATATGGGATGAAATATGTCCAGTTGTGCGTGTGGCTATGCTGCATAGTAAAACCTTTACACGCGGGAGTATTGACGCAAGGAGAAGCCTCCTTGTTTCTCCCGGCCATTGTGGGATCGTCACATAATTGTTGTGTCAAACTAAATTAGCGTGTAATCAACGTATTCTATTTAACACTTTTATCTGTGTCTATTTTTTTTTACAACAGAAAATGAGAGGTGGTTTCAATTTTCCTTGGCCCTTGGTCAAATACTCCAAGATTGTTTAATATATGTCATGCATGCATGTCATGCGTGTCATCCACAATGGTTGTCAAATAGCTAGCTAAGAGGAATTCTATTGGCTCTCAATATACAAATAGCTAGCGAGATGACGTATAAAAATAATAAAAAAGTAGCACTTTTATTGGCTATCAAAGAGAGAGATCAAATAGCTAGCGACTTCCCAATAGTTAGCTATTTGATCTCTCTTCTCGATAGCCAATAAGAGTGTTACTTTTGTAAGTTGTCTTATCAAAATAGTATTTATTTATATGTCTCATCTAGCTAGCTATTTGTAAGTTATCATTGAAAGTCAATAACATTTTTCCTACAGATCAAATAGCTAGCGATTTGAACACCATTGCGGACGCCAAAAGCTAGCAGATCCACAAGTCTAAAAAAAAACTAGCAGATCCACCAGAGAGGCCGGCCAATGACTAGTTGTGCCGTGCGTACAAGTACATCCTATATATTCCTATCCTATCCTGTGCATGCATGCATCGGGCCACCCCATCTCCGTCTTGACGATCGATCGACTAGTCCGTGGAACTGCTAGAAGCTACTCCCTCCGTTCCTTTTTAATTGTCGTCCGTCTGTAAGGGAACACAGATTTTTAGAGACAGTTATGTTATTTAGGTCAATCTCAATGGTGAGTTTTATTTTGTTATTTCCAAGACTGTCATGTCATATGAAATAAAATGAAACTTGAATGAAACTCTTCATTAAGAGTGAGAGTTTCATTCTAAAGTTTCATAAGCATTAAATTTCATGACTCATAGAGATTGATATTCGTGCCAAGAGAGTTTCATCTAAATGAAAACTCATTTCTTCTCTCTTTTCTTAAATACCATGTCATGTCATCAAACGTGCTTATGTGGCAGTATATTTAATGCAAATAAAACTCAAATGAAATCCCCATTGAGATTGGCCTATGGAACAGAGAGAGAGTACTGTAGATGCGGCCGGCCGGCCGCATGATGTGATGTGTAGTACGTCGTCCATGTATGGACTAATACTACTACTATATATGCACCAAATTTCGACGTTTCCATTTTCTATCCAGGACGAGAAATGCCGACGTTAATCACTGCAAGTAGTGATCGTAAAGTGTATGCAATATATAATCTCTGATGAGTTTTAGTTTAGACCCTGAGAGCATCCGCAGTATATAGACACGGGGCATGTCTTCAGCTGGGTCCTATGATGACAAGTCACCAGTTGATAATTCACCACCAATATATAGACACATGAGGTGGATATTTATATTCACTGGTTTGAAAGAGAAGAGAGAAGATAGGACCTGGTTCTATGTATAGAATCGAGTTCTTTATAGACCCGAGTTCACAATGCATAGAACCTGGTGCCACCGTTTAGTTAATTTGGCACAACTCCAAGGCTACGTTTTGGAGCTTCGGCCCAGAAATTAATCACACTGAGAGGGATCGATCTGGAGCTAAATCTGTTTTACCACAACAGTTTCAGCTTTCCTGGTAAATAAAATTGCTTCTAGAGAGCCTAAATAATATAAAAAGAAACCCTACCCCATCAGCGAAAAGCAAAGCAGCGAAGGACGACTACTGGACGAGCGAGCCTGAACTACTAGGACTTGACGGCGGCCGGCGGCCTAGCTTTCTATACATTGAATTGCACTTTCGTTCCAAAACGTAGCCTTGGAGTTGTGCCTAGTTTTTGGGAAATTTTTAGTTCCAAGATATTTTTTGGAAAAGTCCTAAAGCACTCTCGTTGTTATTTGACAAATTTTGTCCAAATATAGACTAACTAGGCTCAAAAGATTCGTCTCGACATATATATACTAAAAGTACAATTAGTTATTTTTTTATCTACATTTAATGTTCCATGCATGCATATGAAGATTGATGTGACGGAAAGTGTGGAAATATTTTTGAGAAATTTGGGAAACTAAACAGGAGCTTTGCATGTATGTTTAATAATGGAAATAACAACCCAGGCAGGCCGGCCGGCCGGCCGCCAAACAAGCATGCGCGCCCTGCTGCCTGCCGCCAGATTTGCAATTTTAATTTGTTGCATTATTGCGTTGCGGCATCAAGCTAGGGAGAGAGCTAGCTCGCTATATATATATATATATATATACTCCCTCCGTATCACAAATAGAGTTCGTTTTGGAAAAGCTTTCGGTCAAACATTGGAAATATAAATCATGAATAACTTTTAAATTATTGAGTTTAAAAATGTAAAAATCATATAAATAAATTTATCTTGAAAAGTACTTTCATAAAAGTATATATATACCACTTTATAACAAATATTTTTAAAGAAATAAGTTGTCAAAGTTATGCTTTGGAGACCGTGTCGCTGTCCAAAACGAACTCTATTTGTGATACTGAGGGAGTATATATATATCGAGTATTACACACGCTACATATATGTATCCATTATTTGATCTCGCGAGCCAGCCAAATTTAGCAAATATTGGCTAATAATAAGGCCCGGGTCGGCCATGCAAGCCAGGGGTACTACACATTACATTATTGCTAGCCCATAGTACAGCAGGTTAGGTTGCCATACCATCCTAGTCAGCAGTACACACACGTACGAACGTTATTAACAGTCCTAGTAAGGAGTAGACTACTCACTAGTTTATACGGTTCAGACCACGTTCTCAACGCTTCTGCTGCTGCTTCTTTTTTTAAAAAAAAAACAGTTACGTTCTCAACATTTCAACTAAGGTGTGTGTTTGGTTTCAACACTAAATAGAATATGGGACGGTCTCGGTCTTCTTTGTGAGA
Source organism: Coix lacryma-jobi var. lacryma-jobi (assembly GCA_009763385.1). Taxonomy (NCBI): domain Eukaryota; kingdom Viridiplantae; phylum Streptophyta; class Magnoliopsida; order Poales; family Poaceae; genus Coix; species Coix lacryma-jobi. The sequence continues at coordinate 261,440 of CM019822.1, read as the reverse complement.
TGGGTCATCCCAGCTGGCCAGCTCTATGTTTGGTTAGAGAGTATATTTCAATTTTTTTTTTGTTTTCTAAGAAGGATTAAGAGGGATGAGATGATGTCATTTCTTAACACCGTTAATTAGCACCAGTCGGTCGTCCCACCTGTCAACTATGGGTCCTTTTTTTTGGCTCGTCTTCTTCTCGTGTAGACCGCCATTGCCCCTTGCATCCCCCATCCCATGAAATACACATCGGTGTTGTGTCTTTCTACCAAATCTGGTTACCGCGTCTGTGAGGCCATCCGCAATGGTTGTCAAATAGCTAGCTAGGAGGAATTCTATTGGCTTTCAATAGCACTTTACAAATAGCTAGCGAGATGACGTATAAAAATAATAAAAAAGTAGCACTTTTATTGGCTATTAAGGAGAGAGATCAAATAGCTAGCGACTTCTCAATAGCTAGCTATTTGATCTCTCTCCTCGATAGCCAATAAGAGTGCTACTTTTGTAAGTTGTCTCATCAAAATAGTATTTATTTATATATCTCATCTAGCTAGCTATTTGTAAGTTGTCATTGAGAGCCAATAACATTCTTCCTACAGACCAAATAGCTAGCGATTTGAACACCATTGCGGATGCCCTAAGGACTGAATGAGCGAGTGGCCCAAGAAGAGGGGGTCAATTGGGTTCTACACATAATTAATTTAAATGCGACAACCTAACATATTCAAGATTATGATGAACCTCCAAAACTTAGCTCCTAAGTTCTTCTAAAAAGCAAACTAGTGAGCCCTTAGGGCCAACAAGCAATCCATTTCTTAGCATAGCTTCGCACTAATAAGATTATTAATTAAGGTCCTTAAGAGTGAATGCTATGCGCGCTAAGCACACACTAACATGAATCCTAGTTGCATTCAATGATACTCTTGCATGCAATAAAGGTAAAGCAAAGTGAGAACAAGTCAAAGAGATAATTGGTTTTCCCTGAAAGTCTCGGGTTCACTGTATGAAACACGATCTTCGCCGAGTGCCTGCCAGTTTGCCGAGTGCCAAATTTCGGGCACTCGGCAAACAGCCTCTTTGCCGAGTGCCGGAAATCTGGCACTCGGCGAAGACTGAGCACAAGGCAAAGACTGCTTTGCCGAGTGCCCAACACTCGGCAAAGAAAAGCACTCGGCGAAGTGACCTCTTTGCCGAGTGCCGCACACTCGACAAAGATGAGCACTCGGCAAAGTGTCGCGGACCAGACGGCATCCAGGCCCGTTAGCTTTGCCGAGTGCCCGCCGTCTGCCACTCGGCGAAGATCCTCTCTTTGCCGAGTGTCAGCCACGTGGCACTCGGCAAAACGTGTGGCCCCGTTGTTTGACACGTAGGCTGTTCTTTGCCGAGTGCCACGTGGCTGACACTCGGCAAAGAGGGGATCTTCGCTGAGGCAAAGTTTTTTTTTTGGATTTTGGACACCAAATTTTCTATGGGTCATCCCCACAGTACTATGGCCAACATGTTCAAATTTGACAGTTTTTCAAAACTTTTCGTTATATTTTTTTACTTTATTTCGTTTTCTTGAATTTTCCCGGAAGACGCAAGTTTGAACTGCGGGTGCATCGAATAATGGATTTTCATGATTTAAAAAATATTATTCTTGTTCTTAATCGTATGTTGAGGCCAAATCCAAAACCTGACCTAATGTTTCGATCAACGTGCTCACGGGGCAATGCCTCCAAATTACATGCGGACGGTTTTTTAATTATAGAAAATGTAAATGAATTCCGAAAATCGCGAAACTTGGCGAGATGTCGTTATATCTTATGCATATGCTATGAAAAAAATTTGAGAAAATTTGGAGCACGTTGTCACGTACGACGCTCACAAACCTGCACATCTCAACACGTGATCACATGTGAGAGGATGTCCAGGAGGACGACCAGGAGGACGTCGGACGACGACACCACTTCCTTGGAGCGTCGCCAGGGGACCTGGGGGACCAGGCGGACGAGATCGTAGGTGCCTCAGGAGGGGGTTCCACTTCCTCTGCTTCGAGCATACTTGCGCGGCCCCTCGCAGCTCCCGCAGCAGCGGATCGCACCTAGCCGCCGCCCGGTGATTCGACCTTACGGCGACAAGTAAGTTACCATTAATGTTTTCACTACTTGTTCACATGACATGTTCAAAATTGAACTTCCGACTAACAGTTGTTCTTAATGACTCATGCAGGAACTGGGAACTTGTGGCAGGGGGCAAGACACGCCATATCAATGGCACGTTAAGTCTTCTGGTTCGGAAGAACTACCCTGGATTGGTCACCTACGCCGGGGTTAGGTCACCGCCCTGGACGTGGGACCACTTCGGTGCTGCTGAGGACCCCACGTACACCACCGTTGCAGCGCGGATTAGGGCCGAGTTCTGGGTGAGTCTTGCTCGCACAACATTTCTCAATGATACGTATTTGTCGGACGTTCTTGAAATAATGAAAGGGTACATGTTGTCTTTATGCAGGAGTACTTTGCGTGCGAGGCGGGGAGAGAGGCCGAGGCGATGCACGTGTAGGACAGGGTCTGCAGGTCCCGACTCGCGGATATGTACCACGAGGCGCGGATCCAGTGCGTCATCAACTACAACGCCGACGTGTTAGGGACGGCGGTGAAAAGACGGATGCTAGGCAGATGATGCTGACCAGGGAGACCGACCTCACTAGGGAGCAGTACATCCAGGTACGTACAAAACAGTAATACTGATTGGTCCATCCATCACTTAGCGGCTCTTCTAACATATTAAATACTTATTGTCTTGCAGTTCTGTCCTGGTTGGTGCGCCAATCACCTAGACTGCTGGGTGGCCATTGTGGACAAGTAGAAATCGGACGAGTGGTACGAGAGGCACAGTGCCCGCCGAGACTGCCGCCTGCAGATGCCTGGGGTGCCACACCACCAAGGCAACCTTAGCCTCGCTGTGTACGCCGACAGATGGGTATGCTCTACTGATTTTTTTATTCTAACACTCAATCACTCATTACTTGTAATCATCTGTGTTTTCCTCGCAGTCCCAGTCGCATGGTGGTGAGGAGTGCCTCCCTTTCAAGGCGTACCACTTGTCGCACCAGGGCAAGGCGACTGCAGCGAGCACCCAGTACAACCCAAACGCCGGGCCCGAGGCGTTCACCAACACGAACGCCTACACCAAGGTCACCGAGTACACCACTGTGGCTCGCGAGCGCCATGGGGAGGACTTCGATCCGGCCACCCAGCCCCTAGATACAGACCTGGTGATGAGGCTGGGAGGAGGGAAGCAGCACGGCCGGTACTGGATAGCCAACAGCGCAGTTGACTCGTCCTCTGTTCCCAACCTCGCTGAGATTCGAGCTGCCAGCACGAGCTCCTCCGTCCCCATACGACCTCGGCAGCCGACCTCACAGCAGATGATGGCAGCACTTTAGGTAAGTACTTGTTCTATTCGTCGTTCATTGCTTTTACACATATACCTTGTCTTTGCATTGTTTAAACCTTACGGGACGAATTTTGCAGGCCCAGATGCAGGCCCAGGCGGACCGGATGCATAGGTTGCAGGCCATGCACGAGGCCGAGGCGGCGGCCCATCGTCGCGACTTACTGCTGTCCAACAGCGGGAGGCGCAGAGGACGCAAGACATAGCCCACTTCTTTGGGAGCCTGAACATCCCGGGTGTTGTCGTGCCTCCCTCGCTGCTCACTCCTTTTGTGCCTCCTGTTACTCCTACGACAGAGACTCCGGTGAGTATATATGGTTGTTTATATTTCTTTAACTTTTACGACTGTCCTCCAGGTGCTAACGAATTTGCTTCTCCTTTGTGCACTCACAGTCGGAGGGTTTGGCACCGACTCCTCAACCTTTCCTTCCTCCGCACAATCTGCACATCACTGGTGGCCCTCCTCCGTAGCCTGGGTGGCTCCCCGGTGGCCCTCCTCCGCCCTATGGGTGGCCAGGTTACCCTCCTCCGCAGTCAGGGTACACCGGGTGGCCATCTGGACCTCCGTCGCCTGGGTGGCAAGGTTGGCAAGGTGGTCCTTCGGGCGGGTCGTGGGACGCGTGGCAAGGTGGGGGTTCTTCACAATCTGAGCACCAAGGTGAGCAGTGATGGTCGACTTAGATTTGTCATGGACTTGTGAGATGGATGTGATGGACTTGTGAACTTGTGATGGACTTGTGATAAACTTGTGAGCTTGTGATGCATGGAGACTGAACGTGTGATATTTGTTTGAAATGGATATGTATGTGATATATGGATGTGTGATATATATGCATGTGATATTTGTCTGAAATGGAATATGGATGTGTGATATTTGATATGTGATATGTTTTCTGTCAAGGAAAATGAAAACAGAAAAAAAATTCAAATTTTCCAGCTTTGCCGAGTGCCACACTCGGCAAAGAGGCCACGACACGGCAAAGCTGGGCAAATTTTGCCCAGGCCGGCCTCTTTGCCGAGTGTCTTGACCATGACACTCGGCAAAGAGGCCCCCTTTGCCGAGTGCCGGCCCACGTGGCACTCGGCAAAGAGGCCACGTTTGCCGAGTGTCGGCCCACGTGGCACTCGGCAAAGAGGCCCTCTTTGCCGAGTGCCTGGACACATGGCACTCGGCAAAGAGTCCTCCTTTGCCGAGTGCCAGCCCATGTGGCACTCGGCAAAGGAGGCCTCTTTGCCGAGTGCCAGTCCGCTAGGCACTCGGCAAAGAGGCCGTCAAGTGACGGTTCCCGTTTGCTTCGCCGAGTGCTGACCTGGCACTCGGCGAAGCCTTTACCGAGTGCCCGATATTTGGCACTCGGCGAAGCCTTTACCGAGTGCCCGATATTTGGCACTCGGCAAAGAAATCTTTACCGTTATATTCTTCGCCGAGTGCCCTTCGCCGAGTGCGGCACTCGGCGAAGGCTTCGCCGAGTGCGGCACTCGGCGAAGGCTTCGCCGAGTGCGAAAGGGCCTTCGCCGAGTGCTTCCAGCACTCGGCAAAGCCTGGACCTCCTGTAGTGGTTGTTGCCACAACTGCCTAATCCAGGTTGAAACACCTAAGTCAAAAGGACTTGGTGAATACCTGACGAGTACCTATACCATGCATGGGTATCCTCATCGACCTAGCAATAAGGGAAATAACCAATGATATGTCCTCGGCTGACCGTATCTAATCAGCTAGGGATTCAAAGGGGGATTTATGTATCAGGAACATTCATGTGTTCCTGACGAATTCAGACTCAAAAGCATAGGGCTCGGTAACCAGAGAGAGGCGCCTCGACCCCATCCTGAGCAAGCTAGGGTAGGTAACATTTTGAGTGAGGACTTGGTGTTTTCCTGACCCTCAACACCAAGTTGGCGGATCCGATCAGCCTCGAGTATGCCTACATGATTCAAACCCCACCGAGGGAACCATCTAAATAAGGGGACGGTCAGACAAGCTGCGTAGTTCTTTCTAGAGAAAGGGTCAAAGTGTCATAGAACACAATGCCTATCATGGATGGAACCACTACACTCCATTATACCACGAACATAATCAAGTACGTCGAACAGAGCACAACACGCTCTTTGTTGCAACGGCCCTATGCGGATCAATAGGATATGGGATAAACCTCACTGGCAACTTGGTGCCACTATATATTGTACCAAGTAGGACATGGCATGGACTAATGCGGTAGCCATTTCTCACGTCTTCCACCACAACCCTCGACGGGAGAGGACGTGACCAGATGAAGCCAGCCGGGGAGGAGGGGGCTCAATCAAGACCGACTGACGTGTAGACTCCATTGCTTTTTTATAAACCCAACCTCGGTTATGGAAGGTGAGCTAGGGACTCCCTTCGTTTGTTCTTGGAATTTTGAGATCTTTAGACACTTTCAAGCCCTTTAGCTTTCTTTAATATTTGGACATCCTCAATATTTTAGCTTCTTATCTCTCACTTCCACTGTTTTGTAATCCCTACTATAAACTTTGAGACCTTGATGCTCGGTACTAAAAGCAGACATCCTCGACGGGATGTAGGACATTTTTTTTTTGAACCGAAGAGCTTTTTGCTCCCCATTCCCATGCACCGAGCACGGAAATACGCGGGCACCGGGATCGAACCCGGGGTGGTGAGCGCACGGCTCGTGCTACTGACCAAACGAGCACTCGCTCGTTCCCACGGGATGTAGGACATGATTGACTGAATTAGTAAAAATTCTAAGTCTCTAGTGTTAAGCCATATGATCCAATATGAAGCTATAAATTTATTAGTTGATGGTATGAATTGTGGTTGACAGATTACGTAGGGGCTTAGTGTTAAGCCATATGATCCAATACGAAGCTATAAATTTACTAGTTGATGGTACGAATTGTGGTTGACAGATTAGGTAGGGGCTTGACACATGTTTTTGTCTCCACCAAACTTCGGATGGCTTCTTTTACCGACAACAGTGTCAGTCTTGCCCTAGGCTTCCGCGTCCGCTTCAGGAATCTTGATTTTGCGTCGGCACAGGGGGGAGCTGCTCACCCCACTTTCTCCAGGCTAGGCCTTCCGCTTTGGAGTCCTAGACACATCATCGTCGATGACCTCAACTACCTACTGCTCTGGGATCGAGCATTGTCCTGACCAAGCGAGACACCGCCGCACCTAGCAAGGACGACGTGGCCCTCGTCGGCAGCAATGTTGACATGTTAGCGTGTCGCATTGGTAGCCTCCTCGAGCCAGGTATTCAATTAGTTCGAGGATAGCCGACATATCTTTTACGTGTCGAGCAATGTCTTCTCCTAGCTCTCCGGCGGAGCACCTCTGTCACCGGAGGGGAGCTTCTAGGACTCGGTCGTGCCTCCTTTCTGCCCGAGGAGTGTGGCGGCACGCGGCATCCTTCGAACAAGAGCATGCACAACCATGATAGACTTTATGTAGATATGTAGATACTTTTATATCTATACCAATCGTGATGGAATCTTTTTATGCACTTTTTTAACTGAGGTAGTGTACTTCATCTAGAATTCATTATAATTAATCATAAAATCTAAATAGTTAAATATCTTATTTTTAGGACGGATGTGCAACATTACTAATTTGTCGGAGTAGTGGTAGTGCATGCGTGTCGTCTAAAAAACGTACGGTGGATCGGATCCAGTACGTGATCGGCCTGCCGCTCGGTCGATAGATCGTGATCCCCATATAAAAGCGGAAATAATGAATAAGAAAAGAGGCGGTACGAAAGCAGTAAAGCAGTACAGAGACGTAGTACAGGCATGATCCAGGAAATCCATGCATTGGCCCCCTCTTGTTCTCGTCTTGTACTCCGGCCGGTCGATCACGGAGAGCCTGTGTGCATGCAGCAGTTGTACTACTCATGACCACCGTGATGCATGCATGGCCGCATGGAGCATGGCACGGCTACCACACTACACGTCCGTTTCATGATTCCATAGGCTATAGGTGCAGTTAACAAATCCACTTCCTGGTGGAACAACTATTGATGTGTATTGGAATTTCTTTAAGCTAGAGCATTGCGAATTTGAGAAATAAAAAGAATTGTTATTAGGAAACAGCTGGAACGGTAATGCAACATGCATGTTCTAGATGTGGCAAAAAAAAATGTTACATGCACTGATAAATAGTTTCCATGGTTATTAATATTTAAAAATGTAGATAGGAGCGGTAAACATGTCTGGCCTTTTGCTGGCCATCTCTCTCTAAGGGTTTGTATTGGAATCCCATGTTCACCCTTCACCCCCCTTCTTCCATTGGCATGGACGTCTTGCTTGACTGTTATCCTTTGCCGCTGACCGTCATGCATGCTGCATCCAAAGTCAAGGTATGTGTCTCTCCATACATAACTCAAGCAACAACTCAACAACTATGTAGTAATAATACTAAAACATATTTGTATGGGTAGTTCTCGTAACCCATCTACATGGGCGCTTAGCGAACTACTAGTGGCACTACTGGAAAAGTGTACTTTGCCGAGTGTTGAAGACTTTGCCGAGTGCTTTATGTCGTGGCACTCGGCAAAGCTATATTTTGCCGAGTGTAGCACTCGGCAAAATTTTGCACTCGGCAAAGAAAGTTTTGCCGAGTGCCAGACACTCGGCAAATCTAGACTTTGCTGAGTGCCAGACACTCGGCAAAGCTAAACACTCAGCAAAATTTAGACGGACCGTGACAACGGCCACCTGCCGTTAGATTTTGTCGAGTGCCAGTCGTTATGCACTCTGCAAAGTTTTTTTATTTTTCTGAATAAAAACTTTGCCGAGTGCATTCTAGCCCCGACACTCGGCAAAATTGTTGTTTTTATTTTTTCGAATAAACTTTTGCCGAGTGCCGTACACTGGCACACGACAAAGTTTTTTTATTCATCTGAAAATACACTTTGCCGAGTGTTTTCTAGAACCGACACTCGGCAAAAATATTTTTTTTTATTTTCTTCGAATAAAATTTGCCGAGTGCCATACCTGGGCACTCGGCAAAGTTTTTATTTTTCTGAAAATAAACTTTGCCGAGTGTTTTCTAGCCCCGACACTCGGCAAAAATATTTTTTAATCTTTTCAAATAAATTTTGCCGAGTGCCGTACTTAGGCACTCAGCAAATTTTATATATTTTTCTGAAACCAAACTTTACTAGGCACTCGGCAAAATTATTTTTTTATTTTTTTCATAAACTTTGCCGAGTGTTTTGTAGTCTGGCGCTCGGCAAACTTTTTTTTATTTTCTGAAATTCCATTTTACCGAGTGCCTCTAGTCCCCGACACTCGGCAAAATAATTATTATTTTTTTGATTTTGGACCCAATTTTTTTTGTAGCCTTGTGACAATATTTTAAACTCTAATCTAAAATTTGTTGAAATTTTGACCTCTTTTGGTATATTTTGTTAATTTATTTTGTTTCGTTGATTTTTTTTCGTATTTCAAATTTGAACTGTAGGTCTATGGAATAATGAAATTTGGTCATCCAAAAATTGATATTCATGATCTTTAGCATATGTTAGGGCCGTATCCAGAGAGTCACGTGAAATCTCGTGCATCTCGTTAACGGAACATATCGAGTTAGTTGCGAAAAAAGTGAATTTGAATTATATAAAATCCAAACGAAGTCCGAAAATCACGAAACTTATGGAGGCGTCTTGTTATCGTATGTTAAGGCTGTGGTAAAAATTTGAAATGATTTCGAGCAAGTTGTGACGCATGATGCCTAAAACCCAAACATATCCACATGTGATAACCACGATTATCACATGTGGAGATGTCTCGGTTTAGACATCGTGCATTGCAACTTGTTCCAAATTATTTCAAATTTTTACCACAACCTCGACATACGATAACAAGACGCCTCCATAAGTTTCATGATTTTCGGACTTTGTTTGGATTTTATATAATTCAAATTCACTTTTTCTGCAACTAACTCGACATGTTCCGTCAACGAGATGTGCGAGATTTGATGTGACTCTCGGGATACTACTTCAACATACGCTAAATATCATGAATATTAATTTTTGGATGACCAAATTCTATTATTCCATGGACCTGCAGTTCAAATTTGAAATACGCAAAAAAATCAACGAAACAAAATAAATTAACAAAATATACCAAAAAAGTTCAAAATTTCACCAAATTTTAGATTAGAGTTTGAAATACTGTCATAAGGGTACACAAAAAAATTCGGATCCAAAATCAAAAAAAAAACAATTTGCCGAGTGCCCTAGAATAGCACTCGGCAAAAATTACTTTACCGAGTGATGGGCTCTGGAGGCACTCGGCAAAATTAAATTTCAGAAAGTAAAAAAACAAAATTTGCCGAGTGTCCGGCCCAGTGGGCACTCGGCAAAGTAAAATAAAAAAAAGCCTGGCGGCCAAAATAACCAAGCGGCCGGCCCGGCCCACTAGCTCCACCCCTGCCTCAAGCGCCCGTCCCAAAACCCTGGTGCCCTAATCTCCGCCCGCACGCGCGCCGCCACCTCACGCGCCGTGCTGCTGCCACGGCCACTCCGCCCGCACGCCGCCACTCCCGACGCCCGGCCTCACGCGCGGCGCCGTCGCCACTCCGCCTGCGCACGCCGAGTGCCTCGTGCCCGCTCCCGACGCCCGGCCTCACGCGCGGCGCCGCCGCCACTCCGCCTGCGCACGCCGAGTGCCTCGTGCCCGCTCCTAACCCCCGGCCTCACGCGTCGCGTCGTCGCCACTGCGTCCGGGCCCCGTGGCGGCACAGCTCCTCTGGCGCGATTGGTGTGGCGGCACGGCTCCTCTGGCGCGATTAGTGTGGTGGACGGCGGTCGCTGGTCTGGGCTCCTCCTCTCCGTCCGATTACTCGGTTTCGTCAGCTCGCTCCCCTCGTCGCTCGTCAGCTCGTCGTCCGATTGCTCGTCAGCTCGCTCCCCTCAGCCGGTCGGTCGGAGGCCCCCGGAGTGGAGTGGGCAGGGAGGGGGACTGGGGAGAGACAGCAAGGGAAAGCGAAGGTTCCACACGTTGGACCCCTGACCGTCGGAGCGCGTGACGGCCGGGAGCACAAGCGCGGCGTGGAGATACGGAGGCCAAAGCCGCGTACGGTACTGTATTTTTCATGCCTGCTCTTTTTCTTTGTCGCGTACTAGTACTAATTTTAACTACAAACTTTTAATGCTAATGGATCCAAACAGACCGTAATTTGACACATAGGTTATTCAGCCAACAGCGAACACATAACATTAGAGCAATCCTCTTTTATGTGGGTTAATAACTTATAACTGAATTGTGTGGTCTGATAAACACTCAATGGCACGGCTCTACTTCTTGTCGGAGATGACATTTTCGACGTGTCATTTGCATGTTTTGACGCGGCCTGCCTTCATGGTGATCTTGGGCATTTTTTCATGGTGAAGCAAGAAACATTTTATTGAATATAAGCTAAGATATCTGTTTAACATTTCCCTAAAATCATCACTGGGTTAGCAGCAAAAAGAACGCTGAAAGACATCATCTCGACCATATATGTGTTTCATTCCTTTGCATTGAGTTAAACATTACAGTTGCATTACAGTGCACTCTAATGAGCAGCCAATGAGATTCTACAGTGCTCCTGCTCAATGTTTTGGTGAGATAAAGAACCTTGTTGTCTAGTACTAAAGTTGATGTAAGCAAGTTACTGTCTTGCAGCCACTTTGCAATAGAAAACATAAAGCCACAGCCTCCAAAATGAATGAATTATTATCACAAAAACACTTGCGCATCCAGAAAATTTACCCGTCTAGGGGTCTCAAGCCACAACCCTTCTTTTGCAGGTTTTGGAAACCTACCCGTCTAGGGGAGGTTCTGCCGAAATTTTAACTTTATATTAACATATTGTCTTTATGCAGGAGAAGGACCCGTGGGAGGCACTCGTCGACCCCGATCGTCTTCGTCAGCGTTGCGGGTCTGCCTGCACCGTGTCGCCTCGCCACTGCACCGAATCGGCACTGCCCCGCTAGCCTTACTCCACCGCCACCCTATGTATAAATACCCCCTCTCTCCATATCGTAGTCTTTAGATCACGTATCCCAGTTAGGCATCTCCCGTCCGAAAGAGATACGGTTGGAGGTATGCGGGTCTTTGCATATCTGCGTCCGTATCTGTTTCGGATTGTCCACGTTTTTTGGATAGCCCGCAAATGCGTAGATGGTTTAGTTTCCATGCTCCACTCCTGTCTGAGACGGTGTTTCGGCATCACCCCCTGTTGTTCTCCGGGTACACACTCTCCCTTGCAGGACGTGTATCGGGAGAACAGCGGGGAGGTTCTGCCGAAATTCCGTCTCAGATAGGAGTGGAGCATGGAAACTAACCTCATCTACGGATCTGCGGGTGGGATTAGGACCTATCCTCACCTATTAGAGAGTAGGGACACCACGTAGATGCAATTGATGGTCACTCATATGTGCTGATACGTCTGTTAAAGGATGGAGGACCGTGAGTGGATGTACACGCTCCGGAGAGACAAGCATGATTACGACATGTTGTTTATAGTCAAGGTCGAACAATTCTTGGAGCATGCATTTGGCGAGAGTGCTGGAGGCCATTCTCTAGTGCCATGTCCCTGCAGCGGTTGTGACAACAGAAGAAGGAAAGATAGATTAACCATTTTTAAACATATTGTGAAGTCTGGATTTACTCCCGGGTACCATCGGTGGATCCACCATGGTGAAGACCATCGTATCAGGGAGGAGGTGGTGAGACCACGACTCGAGGCTTTTGATGATAATGCCGGGGTACCTGACATGATGGATGACTATCACCAAGCTCAGTTCGCTGAATGCCGTGAGAAGGAGGAGATGGAGGCTGCCGCAGATGCGTTCTACAAGATGTTGGACTCGGCACAGAGACCCCTTCACGATCGTACCAATGTTTCTCAGCTGGATGTTGTTGGTCGCGTAATGGGGTTGAAGGCCGAGTTAAACCTAAGTCGAGAAGGCTTCGACAAGATGTTGGCCGTGTGGAGCGGCATGTTACCGGAGGGACACATTATGCCGAAAAACTTGTACGAGTCAAAGAAGGTTCTTCTAGCACTTAAGATGCCGTATGACAAGATAGATGTCTGTCCAAAGGGGTGCGTCCTATTTAGGAAAGAACACGCGGATGCAAAGTACTGCCCGAAGTGTGAATCCTCCAGGTACGTGGAGGTAGACTCAGGCAATGGCCATAAGAGGCAACTTACGATCCCCATGAGTGTCCTACGACACCTTCCGTTCCTGCCGAGGCTCCAACGGCTATTCATGATGCCAGAATCCGCAAAACAGATGACATGGCACAAAAATGGCACACGGTACAATCCTGGGAAGATGGTGCATCCATCCAATGCTGAGGCATGGAAGTACTTCGATTCGCGGAATCCTGACAAAGCAGATGAGGCTCGTAATGTACGTGTCGCGCTGGCAATAGATGGGTTCAATCCATATGGTATGATGTCTGCACCATACACATGTTGGCCCGTGTTCGTCATCCCCCTTAATCTCCCCCCTGGCGTCTCCTTTCAACGACATATCGTGTTCCTATCGTTGATAATTCCTGGACACCCGGGGAGTAATATGGGTGTCTTCATGGAGCCTGTGATAGATGAATTGATTCATGCTTGGGACGAAGGGGTGTGGACGTATGACCGAGCTACGAGGACAAGCTTCAAAATGCACATCTGGTATCAGTATTCCCTGCACGACTTCCTGGCGTACGGGTTGTTCAGCGCCTGGTGTGTTCACGGCAAGTTCCCATGTCCAGTATGCAAGGAAGCTCTGAGGTTCACATGGTTGAAGAAGGGTGGAAAGTATTCGTCGTTCGACAAACATCATCAATTCCTCCCTCTTGATCATCCATTCAGAGAAGACATCAAGAGCTTTACGAGAGGCGTCAAAGTGACTGATCCTAAACCGCACTTGAGGACTAGTGCCGAGATTCGTGCTCAGATAGATGCTCTCATGCCAAACCAAGAAGGTGGTTTTGTAGGATATGGTGAGCAACATATGTGGACTCATAAGTCCGGCTTGACGAGGCTCCCCTATTTCGACGACCTCCTACTTCCCCATAACATTGATGTAATGCACACTGAAAAAAATATTGCCGAGGCACTATGGGGAACATTGATGGACACTGACAAGTCTAAGGACAACCCTAAGGCTAGAGTGGACATGGCAGAGTTGTGCGACAGGCCAAAACTAGAGATACAACCTCCTCAACCAGGAAAACGGTGGAAAAGGCCTAAGGCTGATTTTGTCTTAACAATCGATCAAAGAAGGGAAGTACTTAATTGGATCAATACATTAATGTACCCTGATGGGTATGCAGCGAATATTAGCAGGGGTGTGAACTTACAAACTCTGCGAGTCAACGGGATGAAGAGCCATGACTACCACATATGGATTGAGCGACTTCTTCCGTCGATGGTTCGAGGCTATGTGCCTGAGCATGTCTGGCTAGTCCTGGCAAAGTTGAGCTACTTCTTCTGCCAACTTTGTGCCAAGGAGATATCTTTGGCCGTCCTTATAGAACTTGAAAAAATGGCACCTGAGTTGGTATGTGAGCTAGAGAAGATCTTTCCACCCGGCTTCTTCTTGCCGATGCAGCATCTGATTGTGCACCTCCCGAACGAGGCACGCTTGGGGGGGCCCGTGCAGTTTCGTTGGTGCTATACAATCGAGAGATGTCTAAAGATTCTCCGCAAGAAATGTACAAATAAAGCCAGAATTGAGGCTTCCATTGCAGAGGCAAGCCTTCGAGAGGAGGTTGCAAACTTCACAACTGCCTACTACAAGTCGAACCTTCCTAGCAAGCATAATCCACCCTCTCGTTACAATGCTGGCGAAGTTGAATCGACCCTCAGCCTTTTCAAAGGCCAACTAGGTAGCGCAAGTGGATCGACCCCCAAGAGATTGGATCCAGAAGAGTGGCACAAAATCATGCTATATGTGTTCACCAACCTAGTCGAGGTTGCGCCATTCATTGAGTAAGTTCTCAACGAACTTGATTCAATACGAAGTCACTTTTCTGTATCGAACCCCATTGATTCTCTTTGTTACAGGGAATTTGTTCATCGAGAGTGGCATCAATCAAGGGATCCTACCCCGCACGAACATGATACCCTTCTTTCAGAGGGTGCGGGAGCTAGTAGGCCTGATTTCATTTCTTGGTTCAAACACAAGGTACTTTCCAATGTAGCTCGTACATTCATCGATATTCCTTAGTAGCTCGTATGTTCCAATAATATAACGACGTATCATGCTTGAGCTTGCAGGCGCAGACCAATGTGTCTATGAGTGACGAGTTGGAGACAGGTTGCAAACGGCTTCAAGTTAAGGTGAAGTCATATAGCGGTTATGACGGAACGGATATCGCTTCCACACGTCAATACACGAGCAGAAGCGGGCCAGTCGGAAAACCACCAACAGCCAAGTTTTTACGCAGGGCACTAATGCGTCGATTACTACGGAATAATGAGGAGATCTATGAGCTTGAATATGAGGTGCCAAGCCAAAGACCATCTTAAGGGTTGGTCTATTGTGCACCAGGTATCTCCGCACGGTAAACTACCTCTTCCAAACGATGAAGATTACACCTTCGACACAAACACATATGATGGAGAGTTCTACCAAGCAGATGGGCTAGAAGGGACGTTTGAGATAGTCTTACCCAATGTGACCGAAATGGAAGTAGAAAATGAAACGGTTGATGACGAGGACCTTGGAGATGTAGTGTTGAATCTGAAGGACATTCAAATGCTTGAGCGATTCCATTTAGGCAAAGACAATGAAGAAGACCTAGAACATTCCGACAGTGTTGCCCATTTGGACAATTTTGATAGTGATGACGAGACCTATGTCCCGGGGGAAGATTATTTGTAAAGCATGTAATCCTTTTTTAATTAAATTTTGTTATGTTTATTCATTTTGAACTATTTGTAATGTATGTACTAACACTTGTTCATTTTTTGTGAATTGCAGGTGACAGATCAAAGATGGCGGCCAACCGTTCACCGAGGCAGGTAGCCTCGATGTACCAGAGGCTACGCTTTAACGATGGACGTGAGGGGGCAGCTTCAGTGGCAGCGACGAGAGCAGGCCCTGGTCGCCCCAGCACTGGGAGGGGGAGGGGCAGGGGGAGGGGGAGGGGCCGTGGTCGCCCCAGGAGGGACCTGTCTCTTGACCAGCCGGAGGACCCATCTCTTGACCAGCCCGAGGACCCGTCTCCTACCCTGCAGGTGATCGCGAGACCCACGGCGCGAGCACAGACACTCCGTCGGGGATGAGGGTGCTAGGCAGACGGACGATGATACTCAGCAGACGGAGGACGGTTCCGCTCAGTCGACTCCCTACTTGCGAGGTCCCACAAACCTCCCTCCGGTTCCGCTTCCTGACCTACGCCCAGTAGTTCGTCCCGTGGGAAGAAGGTAAGTACTTATAAATGTTATCAAGTACTTCATATGATACATTGAAAATCAAAAGAGACACTGATATTTTTTTCTTAATCAATAATGCAGGGCCTGGCTAGTTATGTCGGGTGCTCTTGATCCCCCACGCACCCCCGCTACCGTGCTGGGATGTTTGTGCAGGAAACACTTCCCTGGCCTTGTGACCTTGAAGGATGGGAAGCGGGAGCCAGCCTGGTCGTGGAAGAGGTACGCGCTAGCCACGGATGACGAGCGGGACAACAAGCAGGAGCGGGTTTTGGCGGACTTTTGGGTAAGTGCCTCACAACTTAGCTCAATACATCTCCTCATTTGGTTGTCTTTTATTGAAATAATGAATGGATACATCATGTTTGTATGCAGAGTTTTTTCAAGGCTGAAGATGGTCGGGAGAAAGTGGCAGATGAGACGGCACACAGAGCCTGTCAGAAGTACGTCGGCGACATGATTCACGAGGCACGACTCCAGGCCCACGTCGACTACTACAGGTCCATCAAGAAACAACCCCTCAAGAAGCGTGGCTCAAGATCGGTGGTGCTGACCAAGGAGCAGTACCTTCAGGTAGGTGAATAATATTGATTCATTTTGAGATTTAGGTATCGACGACATGATTCACTCGATGATTCACTTGATGATGTGTAGGTGCCACCTTCGTGGTGCATGGCGCATAGACCCGCATGGGCGATGATCGTGGACAGGTACCTTGACCCGGTGAACAAGAAAAGCACCAGCTCGGCAAGCGGAAGCGGGCACTGAAGACCGGTCCAAGTCACCACCAAGGCAGCCGCAACCTCTCCGCATTCAAGCAAGCACTTGTGCGTGATGTCATTTATCTATTGTAACGCTCAGTTTTGCATCTCTTATCAACTTTCTGTCTTTCTCGCAGAAGGCACACCCAGACATGCCGGTGTCAGAGATAGGGGCATGGGCTGTGTCTCACCAGGCCCGAGTGAAATCCGGTGTCATCTTCAACCCGGATGCCCCTGCCGAGGCTTACTCTGACCCGACCGTCCACACTAAAGTCAGAGAGTACGTAGAGGCGGTTAGGTCGCTCATGGCCCAGATTACAATCTGCACTGAGCCCTGGAGACAGAGGTGATCGTGAGGCTGGGGCAAGGTAGGAAGCACGGGCGGTTGTGGATTGCAGACGGCCGACTCCTCGAGCTCTGCACCCTCTCTTTCCGACGTGAGGGCACGGAGCACGGCCAGAAGCCTTCCCATACGTGTACGCCTACTCCTACTCTGTCGCGGGTCGACGAACTTCAGGTAATTCGGTTTACTCGTCGTACATTGAACTTTACACACGTTGATCATATTTGCAATACTAAAACATGTGATTGAAACACTTTAGGCTGAGCTAGCAGAAACAAAGGAGACGCTAGCAGAAACAAAGGAGACGACCGCGCACCTGTCCTCTCAGTTGGAGGCCACGAAGAAGCAAATGGCGGAAATGTATCAGATCATGCAAAGCCTCGGGCAAGCATCGGGTGTAGCCGTGCAGTTGCCAACTAGCTCCGTTCGACTCTTCACTCCTGTGAGTATAAAAGTTTAATGCCTTCGTGCCGTTGGATTATTGGCCTTCGTGCCGTTGTGATTTTCAGCTTTCGTGTTGTTGGGATTGCCGCCTTCCTACCATTGTGATTGTCGGCCTTCGTGCCGTTTTTCTTGCAGGTTGGAAACCTCCCCGTGCAGGGGAGGTGCTGCGAAATTTCATTTTTCCGTCTAACACATGCAATCTCTCTCTTTTGTGCAGCCTCCGTCGGCGGGTTCAAACAATCCTGCTACCGTGTCACCGACGGCGGATCCCGTCAATCCTTCACCGCACTCCGGTCCGTCACGGGTGCAGCCTTCATCGTCGCAGCAGGGATGTTGAACTTTGTGATGTTGAACTTGTAATAATGAACTTGTAATGGTAAACTTTGGTGGATTTGTAATGGATTTTCGATGGATTTCGATGGATTTATGAAATATGTGTGTCCTTGTGATATATAATGCATGTTGGTGATATAGCTCTGATGATTGATGTGTATATATATATGTATAATATCTGTTATAATGGACTAAAAAATAAAAAAATTGCAAATCTCGGTTACTTTGCCGAGTGTTTCAGGTAAGGCACTCGGCAAAGTTTGTTTTTAATATTTCTCAAAACAGTCTTTGCCGAGTGCCTACAACAAACAATACTCGGCAAAGGTTTTTTATTTTTTTAAAACTTCTTTGCCGAGTGTTTCAAAAAAACACTCGGCAAAGTACGTTTTTTATTTTTTAAAAAAGTACTTTTTGCCGAGTGCGTTGACTAAAAAACACTCGGCAAATTTTTTAACTATTTTCTTAAAAATAATTTTTGCCGAGTGCCTTGATTAAAAAACACTCGGCAAAGTTTTTTGGAAAACAATTTTGCCGAGTGTTTACGACGCTCGGCAAAATAACGGCTAACGGTAAGCGGCGTAACGGCCGAAAAATTACCGAGCGCCTCACTAAACACTCGGCAAAATATATTATTATTTTGCCGAGTGCCCGATAGAAAGCACTCGGCAAAGTTTTTTGCCGTGATTTATGTTGCCGAGAACTTTGCCGAGTGCCTTGCTTAAAAACACTCGGCAAAGCTTTGCCGAGTGTTTTTGGCTCTTTGCCGAGTGTAAAAACACTCGGCAAAGTGCCGGCCTGCAGTAGTGTATATCTAATGATGTGAATTTGGTACCATCAATGTTGATAGGTTTTTCTAGAAATTTGGTCAAAGTTTAGAAAGTTGACTTAAGACAACTCTAGGAATTGATTCTTTCATGGAGGGAATAACTATATACTCCCTCTGTCCACGAAAGAATCGATTCTAGAATCCGTGCCGGTCAAACTTTTTTAACTTGACTAATTTTATAGAAAAAAATAATAATATCTATGATATAAAATGGGCACATAATGAAAATATATTCTATGATATATCTAATGATGTGAATGTTTGGTACCATCAATCTTGATAGTTTTTCTAGAAATTTGGTCAAAGTTTAAAAAGTTTGACTTGGGACAACTCTAGAAATTGATTCTTTCGTGGACGGAGTGAGTACTCCACTAGCTATTTATTTTTCATAAAAAAAACTAGCATTTCTCTAAAAATTGCTAACAGTGTGTCAACAGCATGATAGTCCGTCTGTATTTTTCCTCCAATCCTTAATGCCACTTTTATTTTCTCTCTGCATTATTCTCATACGCACTCCGGTCCAATGCCACTACTGAAAACCCTGCTTTGCCGAGTGCTCAGGCACTCGGCAAAGCCTCTTTGACACTCGGCAAAGGGCTCTCGGCAAAAAACCTCTCGGCAAAAAAACCTTTGCCGAGGGCCGTTTGTCGGGCTCTCGACAAACCCGTTGCCGAGGGTCCATGGGGCTCTCGACAAAGAAAAGTAGCCGTTAACGGGAGGCGACCGTTGACGTCTTCTTTGCCGAGACCAGAATATAACTCTCGGCAAAGGTTTTTTTATTTTTTTCCCACAAAAAAACTATGCCGAGTGTTTGAACACCAGGCTCTCGGCAAAGAGATATTCT
>CM019822.1:193187-241557 GCA_009763385.1 Coix lacryma-jobi var. lacryma-jobi | reverse complement strand
CGTATCTGTTAGCAATCAAATATGATCATAGTTTTCATATTCAGACCACACTGTCAGTTGTCAGCTTCAGTTTCCGACTCTGATGGCTCGCTTTGGAGCTTCATTTCGTCGGAGCTCTGCTGATTAAAATTGAGATCGACGTCCACCATCAAGGGCTCACTGTGGTCATGCTCATGCTCCTCATCCTCACTAGAAGATGACATAGCGATAGACAGAGGAACTGGAGATGTCAGGTTGGTTGAAGGCAGTTTTGCTATTATGGCCCCTCCAGATCTGATCTTGGATTCAATGGCATTAATAAGGGAAGCTGCCTCCACAAGAGGAACAACACGAGCACCACAAGCAAGAGCTGTAGCATGAACCAGAGATTTGGGACCTGTTCCTTGGCTGTTCAGTTCAGACAGAACACCTCCAAATGGGCCTAAAGCACAAATACCCTTCTGTGGTTGTCTTATGGGTTCTGCTTCTGCAGGACAGTATGAAATCGGAACTGCTTCGATAGGTGCAGCCAACAATCTATATGGCCCCTCTGTGCTCCAGGAAAATGAACAGGTGTCAGAATAGTACTCTGATGGTAGATAATGATCCATCAAGGAGTTAAAATTTCCACCGACCATCTTGTATTGACCTTAACCCTATGCTTGCTAAATAAATAAACTGCTGGGATCTGAATTGAACAAAAAAAACTGTGGTCCAGATGGTGACAATGCCTCAATATGGTTCAAAAGAAAGTGCAAAATGGGAATGTCAACACAAACCTGAAATAGTGAGCTACTATCAAGCACCACTGCGTGCATAGGTCTATATTGGACTAAATATTTGGAAAGTTTCATGGCTTAAGGGGACAGAGCATATATAGTTTGGTCCCAAAAGATGCTGAATATAACCATTGGTATATACCATTCTAAACCTTCCATGGTAATATGTTCATTTCCATTTGCAATAGCAGACCAACAGATAAGCCATTTAGAAGATTTGAAACTCATACAGCAATGCAAAAGGAATTGAGATATTGGACACGGCGCTATCAGGAAGTTTAAGTTAATTAGAGCTACCTGCAGAAGATCCAGGTAGGTTCTGTGCCACAGGCATGCACAGTGCAAGAGGTATCGCAGGAATAGCAACCATGGAATCTCCAGAAGATCCATGGATACCTTGCTCCTTGCCATGGATGAGTTGATTGGAACAAGTGTTCTGTGGTTAGAGCAACAAATAAGCATCTTCTAGTCCAAAATGAAGTACCAAAAACTGCTGCATCCACGGAAAGGAGATAGGTAAGCATGTAACATGTTACCTGAGATTTTTGTGAAGAGGTCTTCTTTGTGTTCTCAAAATGTATAAAAGAACTTTCGGATGTATGTGTACCTTGTCTCCCTGTTGATGGAACAAGCAACAGTCATAAAGAAAACAATACTTGTAGAAAGGCATTGGATTAATTGATCATTACCATAGCAGATTTACCATTTGTGGGAAAACCTCTTGATAGAGGAACAGTGTCGACACCATTATATAAAGTTGAATCAGTCAAAACTTTGGTTGGTATCAGCAGAAGATTGGAGGCAGAATCTTGAAGAGGCCTGGATCCTGGAGATGTTATTGTTAGCTCAACCTGATTTGAACGTGGCAAAACACTCATAGTTTTCACCTGTAAGACATCATGTTTGCTTTCACTAATAAAACCACAATGTGGCAATGTTGGACGACTCCTTTTGACTTCAGCAACCTTTTCTGCAGCCTCTTTCAAGGCAGAAACTGCCACATGGTAAATTTCTTCCGTGACTGAACCTTCTTTTGCAAATTTTATGGCCTCCTGGCATAAATTGTTATAGAAGACAGTGAGGGAATCTGTGGGATTACATTTGGTTCCTGCACCGTGTCCTTCAATTTTTACTTCATTGGGATCTGCACTCTTTGCAGCAAAATCAGCAACTTCTCCAGAAGTAATGTTTGAGGTACTAGTGCCCATTTTAGAATATGACAACGAATGGTTATGCTCCTTCTCAAATTTAGAAACCATCCATTTTCCAGAGTTCATCTTTTTCACTACAATCATAGCTTTGCAACCAACTCTAGTTATCATTCTCGGGCGCTTTGTTTTCCCTTCATCGGTCATCACTTTCTTGGTCCGAACTTCACGGAAGCCTTCCTTGGAACACACAATCTGGCGAGAAATAATTGAATTATCACGCCTTGAACGGCAGTATCGACTAATACGTGCACGAAAACCATTTAGCCTTGCATAGTTTACATAGAACAATTTTGCAGTTTCTTCTGATTCAAATTCCATACCCTCAAATGGCTCTTCAACAGGGTCCACCTCAATAGAATGTGGCTTTTCGATTGGATCACAGTCCTGATCTGCTGTCCTAGAATCAAGTTTTCTTGGTGGAACTGGTCCATGATTATGGTTCTTCACGAATTTGGTAACCATCCACTTGCCAGGATCAAACTTTTTTATTAATATCATTGCCTTGCAACCAACTCTAGTACCTGCCCGTTCTTGCTGTTTTTGTTCAGAATGGAGGCTATCACAAGCACGGGTTTCATGAAATCCCTCTTTTGAACACACAATTCGACGAGAAATAACTGAATTATCACGTCTGGAGCGAGTATACCTGCTGATCCGAATTCGAAAACCTGCACTTCTTGCATATTTGCTGTAGAAATCCCTTGCAGCGTCTTCAGATTCAAATTCCATTCCTTCATAAGGTGTTAATTCTGTGTCATCTTCAAGTCCAATTAACTTTTCTACTTCACAATCATATGCTACTGAAGTCTCAGTAGTTCTAGGCACCTCTGTTAAAGAGTCCTTTTGCTCATTGCCTGGTTTTGACTCACTAGCTGTTCCCATTACTTTCCCTTCCATGACCACCATTCACTGTCACGGAACTATGTAGATTATTTAAACATCTCTTTCATGAACTTTTAGAAAAAGAATGTGAATCCAAAATCACCAAAACAGCATCTTAGATACACATCAGGACCTCAGTGTGCTCAGAGGTTGTTCAGATATGGCCCTACCCAATGGTCTGCGGATTGAGGCACTGTAACAACATTAAAAAAGTAAATGGTATCGATCAGATGTTGGAGCAAGTGTGGAATCAAGCCTTGCAAAGTAAAGGGAAACAACCAACAAGCTACGACCCAATCTGACCGAGGCTTGAGTTGAGTGGGCGCTTTTTGTAGCGCGAGTTGAGTGGTGTGGGATGAGCGTTGCTCTCCCCAGTTGTGTGGTTTTCGCCCAGTTTCCACTTCAAAAACTGGGCGAGGCACTTGCCTTCTGTTTTCTTTATTCGTCTAATAGAAATCACGGCAAAGCTTTTGCCGTCCCTTCGAAAAAAATAAACCAACAAGCTTGCTCAAACACATTGACGTAACAAAGGTAACTCAGTTCCTCAGCCAGCATGCCAAAAAGGTATGCATAGAGTCTTTTGTGTGTGTGTGTATGGGGGGGGGGGGGGGGGTCTCCCATTCAAGAACAAAAAATAGAGAACAATTTTATCAGGTGGGAGTTCAGATGCAACTGAACAACCAAACCACAGAGAGGTTAGACTGGGGAGTTAATGAGCATCCCATGACAATCTTTCAAAACAAAAGGTACATTGTGACTACTGCGGCAACGAGAAACATGACTAGTTGACTACCGTATAGCGGTAGTGCACACATTGAAGATGGTCCTACGGCAAGTGAAGTTAAAACACCTTTTTGTGCTGTGAGAGCCCCGTGGGCACAACAAAGCAGTGTCTTAGGCCAATCTCAATGGGAGTTTCATTTGCATTAAATAGGTTGTCACATAAGCATTGTTGATGACATGGCGATGTATTTAAGAAGTGAGAGAAAAAATGAGTTTCATCTAGATGAAACTCTCTTGACACAAATACCAACTCTCTATGAGTCATGAAATTTAATGTCTATGAAACTTTACAATGAAACTCTCACTCTCAATGGAGAGTTTCATTCAAGTTTCATTTTATTTCATATGACATGATAGTCTTGGAAACAACAAATGAAACTCACCATTGCATTCAATCATGCTACCACATAAGCACGTTTGATGACAGTGGCATGGTATTTAAGAAGAGAGGAGAAGAAATAAGTTTCATCTAGATGAAAACTTTCTTGGCACGAATCAACTCTCTATGAAGTCATGAAATTTAATGCTCATGAAACTTTAGAAATGAAACTCTCACTCTCAATGGAGAGTTTCATTCAAGTTTCATTTTACTTTCATATGACATGGCAGTGTTGAAAAAATAAAATGGAAACTCACCATTAAGATTGGGCTTATAAATACAAATCTTCATTACTACAAGGTCATGAATTTCGGCTCATCTCGTGGAGATGCAGTGCTGCTGTGTAAGGTGGGCAGGGGTACGTTCGAGGCGGTTTCTTGATTTGTGTGAGAAGATCTCTTCTTAAATGTCTAGCCACCCGGATCGAGTTTTCACAAGGTCATGAATTTCACTCGCCAGTTTAGCCTTTTATTAGGGAAAAGGGGCTGGAGATAAGCACAAAGTGTCTGTCCAAAGGCTTCAGTTAAGCATCATGCTTCTGTTTCAACGGGACAGCGTCTAGTCAAAGGCCGGTTTTTATGTCTTCCGGGTGGCTTTTCTAGGAAAGATACAGAGGAAACATCTTTACTATTGAAGTTGCACCCTTTTCTGTTACTTTTTCTGAAAGTCACTCGCTACCAGAGGTATTAATTCATCAGATTGCAATAGTTGTTGCATGATTCCATAAGGGTGCACTTGAACACCTGTCTGACATGTACGTTATTCTGGTTCGACCTAAAACTGCAGAAGATCCTTCTGTCTCCACTCCTCCAGAGTTCTTATCAAGAAAGCATAGAATCGATCAAATGCTCGACTAAAAACTGTTGTATCAGAGTATGTGAACTACAGTAAAAAAACACATCGAGCATCCAAACAACCATGCATGGAACGAAGATATCACGCTTAAGCGAGAAAGCAACGACCTTTATGAGCCGAAATCAGGGAAAGGCGATGTCTGTTGAAAACCAAAGGGAGAATCTAGCAGAAACGAACAGCACCAACTTTTCCGGAGAAGATCGTCGGGGACCTCTACAAGCAGAGCCGAGGTGTGTCCCGATCGCCCCAGAAGCCCAGACCGGCGCCAAGACACCGAGAACGGAACCAGGAACAAGGAAACCAGCACGACGCCAGGTCGGGGCGGTCAAATCGAACTCACAGGCGACCGAGAAACCCGCACGCCGCAGCAAGAGCCGCCGGTGCAGCAACCTCGGCGCGGTGAGGTCGCCGCCACCGTCCATTGTTGCCACCGCCAGGAAGGAAAGGAAAGGAAGGGGACGACGATTAGTGGGGGTTGCTTGGGGTTGTGGGGCGCGGGGGATTGATTAAAGAAAGCGGACGAGACGGGAGTGGTGGGGAGGAGGAGACGGCGAGCGCGGGCGGGGAGGATGAGGCCGGATCTCCGGAGCCACGAAACGGACGGCGGAGACACCGCGCGCGCGGGCGGAGGGCGGGGATGCCAAGGAGGCGGAGGGAGGCGCGGGATGTACGTGTAGCCGTCACGCTCGAGTCAAGTGGCGCGGCTGCCCAAGTGGATAAAACGAGTCGTGGTGAGGCGGGCCATGACGCTGACGTGGGCCAATGGGCCCACCTGCAGCGAGACGGACGGCCTTCTCATCCGCCGGGCGGTCGTCTCAAGAACTTTCTTTTTTGATTGACTAGCAGATGCCCGTGCGTTGCTACGGGAACCTTAAGATTTTCAGTTCAACACCATAAGAGTAAGGAAAATAAAAAGTAGATTATGAGCCTTAAATTTTTAACACATTAAGAGTATAGAAAAAAAATAGTTGTGCAAAATCAATCATGATAAGTAAATTAACTTAGCTCAACAACGTACTGTTTCGAACCATATTCAAATAAATAAACATCGAATTTAGTAACAACATTAAAATAAGTAGATATTAGATAAGTCTTTCACAAACTATCTCTTTCACTGTCGTATGCCCGTGATGCGGCTAAGATATTCTCGTAGTTGGTAAAGGAATCATCACCGTCGTGATTCCCATCGTATGCCAATAGGTTGATCAGAAAGTTCTTCGTAGTCTTGGACAATCCTTTGCAAAGACCAACAAAATAATAAGTTAGAATTACACACATATATATTACACACAAACATAAATAATAGTTTTTTTTCTCACCATAGAGATTGGCATGAGTTGTCCATTATTCCACGCGGACATTGAATTGCAGCACGACTAAAGGCAGATAATTGTCCTATAGCTAATAAATGGTCAACTAATTAACTCTTAATGGTCCATTTTTATATATATCAAATAAAATGTGGTTTACCTATCTTCTGTGCTTGGAATGCCACTGGGAGTATATGTTTCCAATATCAAAGATATCAACAGGACGTACATGAGATTGTATTAAAGTTGCACGTCTATAATTGTTGGAAATATCAATAATTTGTGCACATAGTGCTTGTATGGCAGATCTTTACACCAATAGGAACAGGAGTAGGATCAAGCACAGTGAGAGTTTTTTTCTCACGGTCGAGCACAAATAGGTAAAAACTAACTCCTTTTACCCATGGCATAAGAAGCTACAAAATGATAGGAATTAGAAAATCAAAAAGAGCTCAAAATAATCATAGAGATATATCCTTACATATCTGCAACGTGAAGCATCATATTTCATATACGGCCAAGTTTCTAATGATTTAACCAACTCTTGGACATCAAGCTTCTCAGGTGCAGACGTAGTCTACAAAAAACAAAAATGTGTAGAACATGCAAGTGAATGACAAGTGGGACATCTTCATGTATTAGCAGGCACACAATTGGGGGCCTTAGATTTTGTCTGATTGAAGTGAAGAAGAAGCTCTTGGAGACCTCATGGGTGGTTCTGGAGGTGATGGGAAAGCTTGGTTTATTAGTCTGCCTACTTGCTTAGTTTGGGAGATGGGAGGGAGCTTGAAACTAAAGTTTTTTTTTGTCTTGTTAGTTATTTTGCTTGGTAACCCTGGTGCGAGGTGTTTCTGAGTTTGGTGAGCTTCCAAAACTTTCTGGGTGGGTGAGACCTACCTGTATCTGAGACTCCCATATATGGATCCTGTAAACAGAATGTTTGATGTCTTCGCTAATGCTAAAACAAGGGTGATGCTTTTAACTCTAAAATATAAATAAAAATAAAGTAGCCTGGACAAATCAAAATCGGAGCAAGGGTGGAGACCAATGTTTCTCGTGTCCTATTGAGACTGATAATAGTTTGAAATATGTCCAGATCTGATCCAAATATTTTTTCAAACTAAGAAACTAATGTAGAAGCAGTCTTGTATAATTTCAGGTAATTTTAATCACTAATTTGATTGGTAACACTAAACATCTCATGGATGCGAAGAACTCACCCCCTAAATGAAAGATTGATCGAAAGTTTTAAAGACTTCTGTGGCTACGGGCATATGCTAGTATATAATATGAAAATACTTTACTCACACAGAATCTTAGGTCCATGTAATGCTTTGAAACCATCGCCTTAGCACTTGTCAATCTTTTATTCTCACTGTATGCAAGAAGTCGCACACCCATGTTGAAACATTCTTTGGGCATCGGTTGATTCATCCTTAGTGATTCTTGGAGTTGACGAACAGTTAGGAAATATTGTAAGGTTGGAAGCTTCGTACCCAACTGGTCCTACAAGATAATAAGTTATGACCCTGAATATGATCATTTGAATAATATATACTACTGTTGAAAAAATAAATCATAAAAACTTACTCTAATATCTCAGCATCATCAATTGTCATGACATAGTCACACAACATGTCTATCAAATCGTCCTTGGTCACTGGCATGTCAAACGTGGAAAGTCCACACAATAAAAATGGGTCCATAGCTCCATCAGGAGAGCATGTTGCAGAAGTTTGATGACACTTTTTCCTCTTGCATGGACTATTAGGACTTTGTAGTATTTCAATATCAGAAGGACTTCCAATCGCTTCATCGTCAACTTCGACTAACAAACATCCCTTTCTCTTGTTTAACTCTGACGATAGTAAAATAGCAGCCAACTTTATCCTGAATTGTGTCATATCTTCCTACAAAATATGATGCTTATAATATTAGGACACATATCATTAAACACACATGTAACAACCTACGGTAACCTTGTGTGATATACCTGAGTTATGTTGTTAGACAAACCTTTCCCAGTCCAGTACTCAACATATTTCAATAAAAAAGACCGCATGAACAACTGTGGCATAAAAAAGAACATCACACACATATATCCAATCCAATAAATACATTATATATTAAATACAATATTTGGCACAAACCTGTCTGTCTGCATTTTCTGCTCGAAAGATATCTCTATAACTGGCCAAGAAGAAACCTGGATGTTTGGCCACTTGTGATCTTTAAGATTCTTGTGCGTTGATACAATGTCTATCTGTTTCTGTATTCCCTTGATCTGAAGACAGACATAGCATTATCTTTAGTTCACAAAACATTAGGAATAAATAATTAACACTTCGTATAGCAATAAAATATACTCACAGTAAGAGTTAGGTCTTGACGACCAAATGTATTGCCTATTGAATCAAGAACTTGTATCTCGTACTCTTTGGCATTAACCACGGCAAGATACCAGTGGGTGTTTTCAATGTTTATTGGAATAAACACCTAATTAAGGATTGTACATGTTGCATCAGATAATATTATTTGTATACAACATAAATCATAATATAAAATTGATTTTTACCATGTCATGGTCCAGGTATGATAAAACCCTTTGCTCAATGGTTTTAATTCCATTCTCGTCATGTGTGGGATACAGGTCATCCATTTAATTCTATCATCACCATCCCTCTTGAGGATACTGGAGATAAGAGAATTCTCGAGAAGGACCTTACCACAAGCCCTCAACTTCAGATGATCTTGAGCCCTTAATAAGGTAATGTATGCATTTATGACCTGCACAAGTAAGGTAATAGGAACCGTGAATATTTGGGAACAAATAGTTCATATGTTAGAAGTAATGCTATGAACTGGTCATTTAAAAAATAAAAAATGCTATGACCTGATCATTTAAAAATGCATTTGGCTGGAAAAGGCACTCCATGTTCCTCCTGTCTATGAAAGCATCATCAATGAGCACAACTTGTTCCTTTCCAGGTTTACAAGGGATTTTTTTAATAGTCTCAATAATGTCAAGATCAGCCTGGTTGCAAACAAAATCTGTAAAAAAAAGTTGTGTAAGGAAGATGACAAATGTAGAAGATGACAAAATTGGAAAACAACATGTAAAAAAGTCCAGTACCTTCCGGGACAGCCACAATTGACACTGATTTTTCAGATTCGCTATCCAGTGATGTCTCTTCAGATTCACATAATGGAAATCCATTATCTTTTTTTGTATTATTAAGCATCTCTTCTTGGACACCTTGGTTACCATTGTGGCTTTTTTTCCTCTTCTTCTCTTTTGCAGAATTCTGGCCATAAAGCACAGAAGTAGATTAATCATCAATACTTACATACTGCTGAGGTCTCAACAGGTCAAGAAGATAAGGAAATAATATTTATTAACTGAAGCAAAGTTATTGAATTTTGACTTATTGAGAGATATAGAAATCTCTGC
Organism: Coix lacryma-jobi var. lacryma-jobi; assembly: GCA_009763385.1. NCBI lineage: Eukaryota > Viridiplantae > Streptophyta > Magnoliopsida > Poales > Poaceae > Coix > Coix lacryma-jobi. The sequence goes on along the minus strand of CM019822.1, from coordinate 231,928 downwards.
AGGTGATAATTTGTGATATATGTTATCTTCCACTTTTCATGTTTTATGTCACTTAATTTCTTTCATACCTACTGCAATTTTAGGGTCTGCTTAGCTTTACTTCTATTAAATGTAGGTGCTTTTGATGTTTGTGGCTACTGAGTATGAGAACACATTGGCTGTTGATGGTTATCATTAAGGACAGAAAAATACTAAACAAGTTGAAAACAATGATATGCAAGAAATCTCTGCTGCCTAAATTTCAGTTTTGCATTTATAAATCAATTCTGCCTGCAGCCAATATTCAGCTTCCCTAATTTCTTAAATACATTAGTCATTTTTCCTAGTTTGAGAACATCTGAAATTATGGACGTGGATAGAAAAGAATTTACATTTTTCAGGTGGTGATTTGAGAACATCTGAAATTATGGACGTGGATAGAAAAGACTTTCCATTTTTCAGGTGGTGATTTGAGAACATCTGAAATTATGGACGTGGATAGAAAAGACTTTCCATTTTTCAAGTGGTGATACATAACAAGTACTTGGAGGAAACATATCTAATATGAAATTGACCTTAGCATATGCAATAGAAGAAAGGAAATAAGTATTACTTTTAGCTTCTGTCCATCTAACTAAATTTAGTAGTCATGTACCTTAAAGGAGATCAAGAATAATATGCAGCTGTTAACATAAACACATAGTGGTTTCAGTGTTTTAAATCAAATTAATTTGTATGAATTTTTGTCATATTATCTGCAAATAATTTTATTTTGTTATAGTGACCGAATAATGAAACCATGTGTTAAACAATATTATCTACCAAGACATGGGTGAGTTTTTAGTTTACTTTCAAACCATAAAAGAGAACTGCATTGAGTTTATCATTATGCACACAATATATAGGCTACTTTGCACCCTCAACTCACTGATAAGTACAGAGAACCCAATTTGCATCAATCTGTTAATTTCTCAGTACTGTATGTGTGTAACCTGCTACTCTTTATGATAAAATAATGCAGCTGGAATCATACAAGCATGAGCACTATGCATTGTATGAGTAGCTTAGAGATCACATTTTTGTTACACTACACATAGGTTGTAGTCATTTCATCGTGCATTCAGCATTATAATATCTGCATTTCTTGTGGCAATGTGGCTCCTGATCTTCTAGAAATATTATGCCATTTATGAAAGGCGAGCCAGTGAATTTTCATCTTTTAGATAGGGATTGCTATATTGATTACACAATTCTCATTTTGGTGTTTGCGTATTGATAAGTTACCTAAAAATTTGATGCTTTTGGCCTTAACAAATAGACCAATAAATAGTGCTACAAAATTGTGAGTAGGCTGCAAGAGGAGGGCAAACTAAACTGCAGGTTGAGGAGGGCAAACCTTGCTATCCGAGGAGGGCAGAACTTCATCTGGACCAAGCACCAGCGGCTGCGAGGCCTCTGCGGCTTCCACGCCATCACCTTCCTTGCTACGCCGAACGGTCACCTCCCGGGAGCAGAAGTCCGTGAGCACGTGGCCACCGCGGCCGGCGCCGACGGGCGACCCAACATTCGACTGTTGCTGCTTGGATCGCCTCGTCGTCCATGGTGCGTTGCTGCAATTCCGCAGGTGGCTGCAGTCAGACGTGCCGCAGGTCACCCCGCAGCGTCCAGCTCCTTGCAACTGAGAGATTGCAACTGAGAGGAGGAGCTGATGTGGCTAGGTAGCGGTGGAAGCCATAAACTGAGGTGGGAGGGGCAATGGTGGTGACCAAGGGGTCAGGAAAGCAGAACGCCTCAACCAGCTCGGGAGCTTATGAATAGTCCCCGAAGGGCCCATCCGCCCAGCCAAATCGTTCCTCATCGCCTTGGATAACGCACCGCGCGTGCTCCTCGTCGCCTCAGGCGAACGCCTGCTGGAACACTGTGGATACTTGCATCTATTGGCGGCGCTGGCAGCCAGCCTCAATACCAAGAACGGAGTGCCGTAGTGGAGGTGGTTGGGGATACGCATCTATTGGCGACGGTGGCGGAGAGCTCGGGAGGATCCGACTTCTCGGGAAGGGAAGGACTGGCGACGACCCCAACGCCTGGAGAGGGCAGCAGTAGCATTAGGGAGGGGCCTCGGGAAGGGAAAGGGCTACGAGCCCAAACAGGGAGGGGGAGTTCAGATTGACTACTCATGGAGCGAGATTAGATTTGCCCACATCACTCGGGAAGAAAAGAGAGCAGCTGAGACATGTGACGGTCATGCAGCCGTAGCAGATAGCAAAAGAAAGATATTTTGAGAGATTTGCATCTAAAAAATTAGTTTATTAGAACATGTACGTATATAAGTAATATATAGTAAATAGTAAATGATTCTTGATTTGATTGGACTGACCACCATCACATAGCTGGTTCCAATTTGAGCAATCCAGTCAGGGGCGGTGAGGCCCCCGGGTTCCTTAGCCGTGGCTCGTGGTAGTGGAACAGGCTGTTAAGTTCCCACCCTAGGTGCTGTTTGGTTGGGGAAATATGAGCGTTAACGGATCACAGCGGCAACCGATACCTTTTAAACGTGTTTGTATTAGAAGCCCAGTAATCCATTTACACGGTATCGGTTACAGGCCAATACAAATACGATACGGCTCCCCTTCGACTGGTAACAGAAAACGATTCGGAAATAACAAAAACGAAGACGGCATCGTCGTCCTCCTCCCGACGAACAACAGGGCCACTCCGCCACCTTCGCAGACGCGCGCCGACAAGAGGACTCGCAACTACTTCAACTCGACGCAAGTACGACTCTCAAACGATGGCTTGATCTTCTCGCTTGTTAGCGATATGAACCAAAACTGAAGCCGTAATCGCATACCATGATTTCCGATGACAGCGTTATCTGTTACCATTGACGTTTGCGTCCTCATTCCCCAACCAAACAGCACCTAATTTTTTTTTACCCATCATATTAAATATTTAGACAAAATACTAAACTTAGACTAAAAAATAACTAATTTACATAGATAACGTGTAATTTGCGAGAGGATTTTTTTCAGCCTAATAAATTTATGTTTTGATAATATTGTGCTACAGTAGATATATGTTAATGATAGATTAATTATAACCTTAATAAATTCGTCTCACGATTTGGAAGTGAAATATGTAGTTGTTTTATATTTAGTTTATTTTTAATAGACTAAATGAGTGCTGAAACATTTGATGTGATACCTAAAAACTTTTTATGCTCCAACAAATAAGGCCAAACCTTGTTTAGTTGCTTCCAAAAAAAATTGACCTATCATATCAAATATTAGGACACATGCATGAAATATTAAATATAGACTAATTATAAAACTAATTTGTCAGCCAGAATCTAATTCGCGAGACGAATATATTGAGGCTAATTAGTCCATGATTTGATAATGTGAAGTAAACATGTACTAATTACATATTAATAGGCTTAATAGTTTTAATCTCGTTAAGTACTGTGTGACGGTTTAATAATTAGTTTTATAATTAAAATATTTTAAATAGACTAAAATTAGTGTCGTTAAACTTCGACGTGACACTTTAAAAAAATGCAAAATTTTGCAACTGCCTATACAAGGCTTGTACATGTGCATATACTCCGTACCAGACGACCAAAGAAATTGTAAATAAATAGACAATCAGGCCTTCAACCGGTGGCTGCAGAAACCTGATAAGAGACGGAGCGCTGGGCTCCACGGCCAAGGAAATATTCAGTTTTTTTTTGCGATTCTAGCAATCAGGTCGATCGATGGATTTTTTTACTTTGACCATGGTTACTATTACTCCGCATTAATCGGCGTCATTTAAGGACCACGGTAGCACCTCGCCCTAGGCGCTCGGCCAGGGGAAACTATCTGGAGAGTCCGATCCTGCCTATGCCTAGGATCTCTGCAAATCTTCTCCCAAATTCTATCTAATCGAGTGCTCTCTTCCCTTTCCCGAGTACGCTGCTGCGCTGCAGGCTCCGCTTCCCGAATCCCTCCTCCCTGCTCCGCGTTGGGCTCGTCGCGCTCTTCCCTTCCCGAGCGATGCCACAAGATCCATGAGAGGCAAATCGGAGATACTCCGTATGTCTTGGCTCGACGCTGCTAGCCTCTTCCCCTTCTGCAAATCCTGCTTTCTCCTGCAAATCGTGTCTTCCCCGAGCAACACCTGCTGGGCTGCTGGCGCCCTCTCCCTCTTCCTCACTCTCTCTTTCAATTCACGCGCCATCTTCCTCACTCTTTCAATTCACGCGCCAAATTTTCTTGCTCTTGTTCGCGCCTTCAAAACATGTTCATTTGTCATCGGTCCTCCTCTATTTATATATGTCGGTCTCGTTGACAAAGGCCTCAAGCCTACCTGCAGTTTGGGCTAAAGGTGCCTTCTGAAAAACCAGTCTTGGCATCTCCTGTTCTGTTCATACTATATATGTTGTTATACTCTGATATCCTTTTGTTTTGTTCATAAATCCCCTGTTTTGTTCATAATATGTTATTGTATTCTGATATGCATGATACATGTTTTAGATCATATTATTTTTTCTGAGAAAGAATCGTGAATCTGTAAACTTTGTACTCCATTTTTGTTATTATACTCTGATATGCAATCACATGGTTTTTTCTAGGGAGAACATATAGTACTTAAACAGTTACATAAAGTTGATATATCTTTTTGTTCACATGCTCAATTATTCTTTTTAGTACAAGACAGTACAAGATGGTTGGGTCGCTGAAGCGTAAGAGAGTTGAAGCGCCACGCATCCCGACTTTCGAGGACGTGCATCCTTATACCGATTCGACTTTATGTGTCCGAGTGTTCCACAAATTCCACGTGGAGAGGTTTGCCCCGGGCAGAAAGAGGCTTTACATGGTGTTATTGGATGAGAAGGTAATACATGTCTACTCCTTTAGTTTCAGCTACACTAAATAATATTTAAATTAACCTTGGATCATCACCAGCCATTTACTTTTTTTTGCAACAGGCTAAAAAAATGGTTGCAGTGATATATGATCGTGAAGTGGATCGCCTCGAGCCTTTACTTGTAGAGGGTCGAGTATATTTTGTGGGACGTATGTCTGCAGAACCAACGATGAGATCGCAAGAGTACAAGTGGGCAGATAATGATGTCGTGTGTCATTTTACCTCAGTGACAACAGTTAATGAGGTCCTCAACATGGACGAGAAGCAAATCCCATTGTTCCACCTTTTATGCGTTTTAACAATGTATGGGAGTTCTATATGGATAATGATACATATGTTGGTAAGTGCTCCAATTTCATTTTGTATAGTCTGTAAATGTTCTTTTTCTAACCAAATATTTATTAATAAATATACTATCCAAATGTTAGATATTATTGGTATGCCGTTCATGGTTAGTTCATTTGCACAAACTGACGGTGCCTATAATCGAAAGATCCCAACTATACATATGGTTCTACTGGATGCCACGTATGTATATATATATATATCATGGATTTTATTTTTTAGTGTTTAAAAATAATTTAAATTTCTTATGTTTTCTTGTAATCTTAATTGAATTTTTGTAGCCATAATATTTGTAAGATAAGTGTGTTGGACAAGTTAGTGACGGATAATCTAATGAAATGGAGAAAGCTAGAAGAAGATCGTGAGATTGTTGTGTTGACAATGTTACGTGGAAATAGTGATGGTAAGTATACCATGCTGGTTATGTATTATTTGGATAGTATTTATTAGGGTGCTCTTGTCTATGAAAAACTAATGCCACTGCCATTATTCTTTTTAAATTGGATTAGAGAGTCGACTCTTCACTACGGAATTTAGTAGGATACATTTTTCTCCAAATATTGCAGCTGCGCATGAAGCCCTGAGCAGGTAATTATAACTTTTATTTATTGGGAGTTATATTATTGTTTCATTTATATCATCTACTAATTACTTGTTAATTGTTTCTATTTTATTATAGGATTAATGGAGAACCAGAGATCCATTCGCCTGATCGCTGCAGGTTTGGCTGCCGCTGTTGCCATTCTAGAAGCTGCTGCAACCTGCAGGCAGGACTCCACGAATCAAACAAAAATGAAGAATGTAGTCATGGAAAAGCCGAGTCTTAGTTGGAACAGTCTTTTGCTATGGGGAAAAGCCGAGTCTTAGTTGGAACTGTCTTTTGGCTCATTTTGTTTTGAATAGTGCTGTAGCTTTTGCCTAAGTTGGCGTGTAATGGTGCTGTAGCTTTTGCCTAAGTTGGTTGTGTAATGGTGCTGTAGCATTGCCTAAGTTGGTGTGTAATGGTTCTTCTTTATGTATCATCAAATGGATTTTAGTTGTCCTAAATACTTCTACTCTGTGTTTATTTCTCTTATCCCAATTACTACTACTACTGACCAAGAGACCATTGAGACCTCTGTAAAATCACTAAACCAATCTGTGAATCCATCATCCTTCACTTGAGTTGTTGAATTTTACTAATCTCTAAATCGCTGTACGCATGAGATCTACTTAGTGAATACCTGATTTTTGTACCAAGATAGTTCCTGTCACTTTGACCGGACTAAGAAAGAGTACCAAAGGCGGAATACTTTAGTAAAAACTAAAATAAATTATTCCGAATACTTCTTGATTGTTCATCTTTGACAATAGAATTTTCTACTCGTACAAAAGTTCTAACAGAATCGTCGACAACGAAAAGCTCTGCAGGTTCGAATTTTTTTTTGGTTCTCTCAACTCGCGTGTCTCCGATAATCTGAAAAAAGCAGCCGTCTCTCAACGCCCTTCTGCCTTGCCTCACCTGACGTCCTGCCACCACCTTCCACTTATAATTGACATTTGGAAGACAAAAGTATATATTAAATAAATTAATAAACGCAAGACACTACCTTAGTTATGGAGTCAACACCTCTTTATAGACGATATTTTTTGTGTATGTACTATCTCCTGTTGTGATTTTTTTCTTTTCTTTCTTCACATCCTTCTCAACAGCTGGAACAACCAAGATCTTGATATTTGATCTAGCTGTGGCTCTAGATAGCGCTACGTACAACTGGCCATGTGAGAACACTGGTTCAGGCAAGTACAATCCGACATTTGGGATGGTTTGGCCCTGCGCTTTGTTGACAGTCATGGCGAAGCTAAGTCGAATGGGAAACTGTTTTCTCTTAAAATGAAAAGGAAACATCTCGTCATCGGACGGACATAAAGGTATACGAGGCAAGAAAACACGCTTCCCCACATGTTGCCCCAAGACAATTTCTGCGTCGATTGTATTTTTTTGGAACCCACGTACGATCAACCTCGTGCCATTGCAAAGTCCATTTGCCGGGTCGATGTTTCTAAGCAATATGATCGGGCAACCAACCTTCAGCTTTAACACGTGTGGAGGTAGACCATTTGGAGTCAAAGTGTTAAGGAACTCCGAAGGGTAGTAATTGTTCGGATCGTCTACCGCGCAGTCAAAGCTATGGTACACCATCTCGTCCCCTTGAAACCGACTTATCATCCTCATGTTAATCATATCCATAGAGTCATTCCGTGTAGACAATATCGCTCGTGAAGTGATGTAATTTCTATTTGTCATGTTCTCGTTGAGCCCTGGGAAGATGCAATCTATTAGAGCATCGAGATCACCATCCTCCCCGGTATGTGGCACACATATCCCATCAGGAAGACGAATGTCACCATCACCATTGGCCTCCACAGAGCCATCACCGACCCGTAAAAGGTATTTTGCAAACCACGGGTCACTTTGTGCCCTCATGTTGCGCACCAGTTTGAGATGTCGCATGGAGTTCCAAAGGTATGACATCCGCAATGAGGCACCGACAATCTGAGCCCTTGACCCCCTTCGAACAACTGGGAGAACTTGCCTGAAATCTCCACCGAACACCACGGTCTTCCCCCCGAACGGTATGTCAGGTTGGTCCATTATATCACGGAGGCTATTGTCTAGCGCTTCGACAGCCTGCCTCTTTGTCATGGAAGCCTCATCCCAAATAATAAGAGATGCAGCCCGAAGAAGCTTTGCAGTGCCACTTTGTTTAGTGAAACTACAAAAGGCCCCGTCGTCAATGGTAAGAGGAATCTTGAAGCGCGAGTGGGCAGTTCTGCCGCCAGGCATTATCGATGCTGCAACACCAGATGTAGCCGTTGCCACAGCAATCTTGTTGTGACTACGTATAGTTGCAAGAAGGGCCTTGTACAAATAAGTTTTACCCGTGCCACCAGGTCCCATCGACGAAGAACAACCTCCCAAGTTTCATATTAATAGCAGACATGACCTCGTCATAGGCAGCCCGCTGCTCCTCATTAAGGGTGTCAGAAAGAGCGACATCATCAATGCTAGCCTCGATGCTTGCCTCCTCAGAAATCTCTCTGGGAATATCATTGGAGGTGTCATATGTGTCATCAATATCAGGAAGTGAGAACGTCTTTATGTCTTTCTGCATTGACTGTAATATTTTTCTAACATCTACAAGGACCTTTTGCTCCACCGCAAAGCTTGATTGATTATTGCGTCGATAGTCCTCTGACATTGCCTCCTTGTGTTTATCCCAGAGTTTGGACACATCACTCGGCTCACAGAATACCAATATTGTAGCAAACAGTCGTCGCAGTGCATATGGCATCATCCACTCGGTAGCTTCAACAAGGCTCTCGTCTAGTGTGTTGTCTGCTTCGATCAGGCCCCTTCTTTCTGCTGCTTCACGGAAGGTTGGAAGGGTCACTTCATCAACAGTCCTTAGATCATCAAAGGATGTAGCGCCGGCCACGTGGTTTAGAAGAACTCTAAGATAATAGCGTTCCCCTTCGGCTGGATTGGCAGAGACGATTCTTCCGACTTGTCCTTCCCTCTTTGTTGCCCTCTCATTCCATTCTTTGCCCATTGCAACCCATGTATAGAACTCAGGAAAATCTCGATACAAGATACCACGAGCTTTCTCATCACTCATGTTCTTTTCAAATACGCTGTAAGCATTGACCTTTCAACACCTGGACGGTTGAGCACTCGTCGAACACCCCTCGCGTTGGTGAAACGATACCATGTGCATGTCCGGAAGATGGAGTTGCAAGGATAGCACAGATGGGGATACCATGTGCGTTCTTTGGTCAAGTCGTTGATCAAGGTTCAATGTGACACAATAGTCTTCAAGGTGTTCTTCTTGTCCCATACTTCTGAGATGTTGTGAGTATGGGTTGTCACGAAGGATAGACACCAACCTTTGAATAACTTCTTTGTCTTTGTGGCACTGTTCTTCCCGACACTTCATGTATCGATGCTCAAGGCTAGGATCGTCATCATAGAAGTAAAGCTCCAGATGTCTAAGATCCTTACCATCTTCTGTACCAAATGACCTTATATTGTGATAGATTGACCATGTGCACGAAAGGTGTATATGCCACTGTTTTTCATGCTAGCAGTAGCACTATCAAGATGGCAATATAGAGAAGTGAATGAGAAATGACCATTGAAAAACCTAATATTGTTACGGAAATGCCTTGCATCAGCATCTGCACTCGACCAAAGCCTCACAAGGTCCTCAGGTGTGTCTGATGTAGATAGTTGTACCTTCCCACCGCGACAGCAAAACCCAAGCGACTCAGACTCAAACTTCTTCGCACCACAATGCTTGCAATTCTTAACAGGCTTCAACATATGTGTGTCCATAGGTATGTTACTATACACCTTTTCATATGGATCATGTTTATCCGGGATAGAAGCTATGTCTTCCTCTAGGTCATTGATTTCAACACCCTCATCACCTTCCTCTTCTAAAGGGTAATTAAACTATCATTTTTTATTTTAGAAAAACATGTGCAACCTTGGAAAACAATTTGAAAGTTCTGACAAGTACCTTGCCCAGCGAACAGGTACCCCTCATCCTCTTCCTCATCATCTTCAAATATATCACCCTCATCATCATCATCTGTGTCCATGATAGCAACTCATGTTAATTTAATACATGAGTCAGAGAACATTTACTCAAAGGGTTGTTAACAAGATTATGAATTACCACTATCAACAATGAAAGATTGTTTTTCCTTGGATAATACATCTTGCCTGCTTGGTTCAGTGTTTTCTGTCAAGCACATCATAGACACAGTTAGTACAAGAAATAGGTTGGGATAAGGCAAAATTAGTATTTCACCGTTGTTGTCCATAGTCGAATTTGGTCCGAGTTCTGCCATATGTTCACTTTCTTTAATAATTTCTTTATGTTTGCCACCAACATATCCTTCAAAAAGTTTGTTTCGCCGAGTTAAAAGTAGGTGTCTTTCCCCAGCTGTCACACGTTTTCTATGTGTCATATTAGGTGGTATATCAGTGTCTTCGTCCTCATCCATCTTTACTGAGTTTGGTTGGATGTAAAGAGGGGTTGCACTGGCTTCAGGGATCAACCATTGGCTGACACTTGGTGTGGTTCCATGTGAACCAGATGCTTCAGTAGTGGGCCATACAAGTTTAGGAACAAACATCGGGTCCTCCATGGCAATGGAATCACGATGTAGAGTGTGCTTGTGCAAATCTTTGAATCTTTTCTTCGATACTTTCATTGCTTTCTTACGCTCGGGACAAGTATTATGCAGCCTTTGTTGCTCACGCCTTGATTCCCTATCCTCTGGTGTCATATTTTTATACAACTCACTGTAATACTCACTTCTTGATGTAACACAACCATGGTCATGTGCGTCGTTGGGTGTTCCCGTTGTTTGCATTGGTCCTACAACACTTGGACTCGCTTGAGGTGTTTTATATGGTAAGTCAACCATGCTCCCATCGTCTACAATGTTTGATGTGAATTCTCCTATAAAATGAGCATTAGTAATAATTATTTTAGCCACATGTGATGTTAGTATATCACCTTTCGGTTCTACTTGCATCTTTTTATTTGCTTTTCTTTATGATAATTTTCGCGTCGTTTCTTATTTCTTTGAAACTTTTGTTCCTGAGTCATCGCCGCACGTCGTACTATTTCCCTTTGCCTTTTACGTTCCACAACATCATTGAACTTTGCTTTTGCATTGGATGTACTTGGACTTCCTGCATTTTTTTTTATTAGAGTGGTGATAACCTATGCTCGGCCACTGATATCCTTGCATGCATCATTACTTACCAGTGTCTGTAGTGTTAGTCAAGTCAACGAGTGGAGTGCGGGCACCATTATTGTCTGTTATATCACCTTTCGGTTGTCCTTGCATTATTTTTTGTACTTTTCTGTTATGATAATCTTCACGTCGCTTTTTGTTTCTTTCAAGCTTTTGCTCCTGAGTCATTGCCGCACGCCGTGCTATTTCCCTTTGCCTCTTACGTTCCATAGCATCATTGTCTTCCACTTTTGAGGTGAACGCACTTTGACTTCCTGAGTTATTATTACAGGAGTGATACTCATGCTCACTCATTACATATAATGAACCATTGATAAATCTCAGTATTTACCCGCGTTTGTAGTGTCAGTCATATCTCCCAGTACAGTGTAGGCACTATTATTTTCCCCAGGTTCCATGTAGCAGCCTCTGACTATGAAATTAAAGAAAAAAAAAGCAAATGACTTGTGGAAACCGATTCTATCTATTCATGTAAATACACGTCCATACATGTAATATAAAAGTACACATGTTTGTGGCCACAAGCAGATTTCTAATGTTTGTGGCATCAAGCACAACGGCAGGTAAAAAGTGCACTAAATTCAGTTTTTACTGCTAAACACAAATCTGAACAAAATATCAGACAACATGCATCACCACACTACCCTCGATCAGTTACAAGAATGCAGAGATAGAAAAATCCTTGAAGAACCTCTCCAAGAACTGATCCAGAATGCCCCACAATATACTTGACAGGAAGCCTTCCTCTTGAATTCTTGATCCTTGATCCTTGATACAATTTCCTAAAAGAAAAAAAAAATTGACAGTAAGAATCCACCAGGGCTGAAAGTAAGAAGTACACACACTCATACTTCAGTGCTTTCCCACTCCTCATATCTAGGATCCACCAGGCCTATGACATTGACTCAAAGTGATAAACACTTTTTAGGATGAGGGCAAGGATGGGGTTGAGTACTGAATAAAAATGAGTAAGCATCAATTCTGTAAACCACATCAGAAGAAAGAAGGGGAAAAAACTGAGTTTGTGATTAAAACCGAGTTTCATATTAATAGCAGACATGACCTCGTCATAGGCTCTCGCAGATGCCGGAGCCTTGCTGAAGCTAATGTAATTCTTGTTACTATTTTAAAGCAGCATTTCTTTACAGATGCATTTACCGACTATCAGTGGCAAGAACTGATAGAACTGATAGAACTTTTAACAGCTTGCCACTTTAACATGCTTAATCCAGTTTTTCCAGGGAGCTAACTGACAGAACATAGTGCTTAATCAGTGGCAAGACTACAACTCATGTAAATCAGAACAGACCTCCCCACTTAGATGCAATCTGATACCTCAAGGTAACAAAAAAGCAAGGAAGACGAATGAGAACATATATCATCATCAGTAATTAATTGTTAAATATGATATAAAACAGCTTGATATGTCGAATACAAGATGCAAGTGGTATCAGGAGTTCAGGACATGAAAGCAAACACATACAGGATACCATGCATTTTAACTTTGCTAGAAGGATACCAAGCAAACATTTTGTTGCATAGGTTAGCTTTTGCGTACATCATCACAGGTCCTCGAATTCGACTAAATTCCAATCTTACCAAAATGCAAATGTCTGCTCTAGAGGGTGTGCCGACATAAACAGCATGGGACATTTATTATTTTATCATTAGTAAAATTAGAAACTACTGTTAAGTCCATACTCTCTTTCCAATAGCCAGGTAGAAGAAATAAACTGTAATTTTAGAGGGTGTGCCGACATAAACAGCAAGGGACATTCCCCCTTTCAGGAATCTGTCGAAGTGCTGGAGTATAATAGAAGTGCTAGAAGTAGAAGTAGAACAATAAGTACTGTACTTGATCCATACTTTCCGGTGCGGTGCGGCGGGATCCGAACGTGCAGTGCAGCTAGCTTTCCGGTGCGGCAACACAAACCTGAAAGGCGCAGCGGCAGGCGGCGGCACAGATGATCCTCCAACTCATCAAGTCGAGGAGGAGAAACTGGATGGATGGACGTGGGTGGTGGCGCCGACCCCTGCACCCAGCACACCCAGCAGCACCATGGGTAAGGTTTTGATAGCTCCTTGTCAACCACCGGTAGGTAGGTCAGGTGCGCACTTGGCACTTGCACATTTCCATTTCGTGACAACATCATCTCCATCCAGCTTATTAATTAGCAGCAGAGCTAAACAAGGCACTACTTTCACAAGGCTATTTTAAGACATTTGCATTTTGGTAAGATTGGAATTTAGTCGAATTCGAGGACCTGTGATGATGTACGCAAAAGCTAACCTATATTAGACTGTTAGTAAAATTTGCAATTCGACAGATCCTCAAGCTAACCTATATTAGACTGTTAGTAAAATTTCAAACAATTAGAGCAGTGACAGTTTGTAACCAGGTTTGAATTAGCTTGAGGACACAAAACTCAGAGATGACATAAACTCAGAGATGACATATACTTATGGTTCAGGAACATATGGTTATAAGCACATATACACATGGTTTCAGTCACTGTAACAAACTGTACTAATGGTTATAATGGCAACAATGCCTTGCTAGCACATCACAGGTACGTGACTATACTAATTTTGGTCACAGGTCCTCGAATTCGACTAATGCCTTGCTAGCACACAGTCTAGCTAGCACTCTAGCACTCTAGCACGCTAGCACTCAACAAAAGAGGGGGACACATCCGAACCCTAGGGAGACAGGTGGGTTAAGGGAGGAGGGGGGGTGAGGAGGAATCACCGGTGCCGACGAGCTCCCTGCAGGCGGACCCTGAGGGAGGAGCTCGACGCGCAGCCCGAGGGAGGAGCTCGACCCTAGATCCGGCGGCTTGGGGCAAGGCCGGCGTTAGATCCGGAGGAGGCCGGCGAGGAGCTCGGTCGTCGCGGGCGGACGGCGGCAGATCCGGCGGGTCCGGCGGTTTGGGGGCGGGCGGCCGGAGGAGACCGGCAGCGCGGAGGAGAGGGCCGCGCGGTAGGAGGCGGTGGAGCGTGGGCGGGGCGGAGGGGAGCCCGAGGGAGGAGCTGGACCCTAGATCCGGCGGGTCCGGCGGCTTGGGGCGCGGCCGGCGTTAGATCCGGAGGAGGCCGGCGAGGAGCTCGGTCGGCGCGGGCGGACGGCGGCTTGGGGGCGGGCGGCCGGAGGAGACCGGCGGCGCGGAGGAGAGGGCCGCGCGGTAGGAGGCGGTGGAGCGTCGTCGGCGGGGCGGAGTGGAGGGCGCGGAGGGAGGCGGTGGAGCGCCGAAGGGGAGGGCGGACGGAGGACCCCGGCGGCGCGGAGGGACGGCGGCGCGGAGGGACGCGGTGGCCGCGCGGAGGGAGTGGACGCAGACACGGGGAGTCGGGGGCACGCCGATTTCAGGTTTATCCGGGATAGAAGCTATGTCTTCCTCTAGGTCATTGATTTCAACACCCTCATCACCTTCCTCTTCTAAAGGGTAATTAAACTATCATTTTTTATTTTAGAAAAACATGTGCAACCTTGGAAAACAATTTGAAAGTTCTGACAAGTACCTTGCCCAGCGAACAGGTACCCCTCATCCTCTTCCTCATCATCTTCAAATATATCACCCTCATCATCATCATCTGTGTCCATGATAGCAACTCATGTTAATTTAATACATGAGTCAGAGAACATTTACTCAAAGGGTTGTTAACAAGATTATGAATTACCACTATCAACAATGAAAGATTGTTTTTCCTTGGATAATACATCTTGCCTGCTTGGTTCAGTGTTTTCTGTCAAGCACATCATAGACACAGTTAGTACAAGAAATAGGTTGGGATAAGGCAAAATTAGTATTTCACCGTTGTTGTCCATAGTCGAATTTGGTCCGAGTTCTGCCATATGTTCACTTTCTTTAATAATTTCTTTATGTTTGCCACCAACATATCCTTCAAAAAGTTTGTTTCGCCGAGTTAAAAGTAGGTGTCTTTCCCCAGCTGTCACACGTTTTCTATGTGTCATATTAGGTGGTATATCAGTGTCTTCGTCCTCATCCATCTTTACTGAGTTTGGTTGGATGTAAAGAGGGGTTGCACTGGCTTCAGGGATCAACCATTGGCTGACACTTGGTGTGGTTCCATGTGAACCAGATGCTTCAGTAGTGGGCCATACAAGTTTAGGAACAAACATCGGGTCCTCCATGGCAATGGAATCACGATGTAGAGTGTGCTTGTGCAAATCTTTGAATCTTTTCTTCGATACTTTCATTGCTTTCTTACGCTCGGGACAAGTATTATGCAGCCTTTGTTGCTCACGCCTTGATTCCCTATCCTCTGGTGTCATATTTTTATACAACTCACTGTAATACTCACTTCTTGATGTAACACAACCATGGTCATGTGCGTCGTTGGGTGTTCCCGTTGTTTGCATTGGTCCTACAACACTTGGACTCGCTTGAGGTGTTTTATATGGTAAGTCAACCATGCTCCCATCGTCTACAATGTTTGATGTGAATTCTCCTATAAAATGAGCATTAGTAATAATTATTTTAGCCACATGTGATGTTAGTATATCACCTTTCGGTTCTACTTGCATCTTTTTATTTGCTTTTCTTTTATGATAATTTTCGCGTCGTTTCTTATTTCTTTGAAACTTTTGTTCCTGAGTCATCGCCGCACGTCGTACTATTTCCCTTTGCCTTTTACGTTCCACAACATCATTGAACTTTGCTTTTGCATTGGATGTACTTGGACTTCCTGCATTTTTTTTTATTAGAGTGGTGATAACCTATGCTCGGCCACTGATATCCTTGCATGCATCATTACTTACCAGTGTCTGTAGTGTTAGTCAAGTCAACGAGTGGAGTGCGGGCACCATTATTGTCTGTTATATCACCTTTCGGTTGTCCTTGCATTATTTTTTGTACTTTTCTGTTATGATAATCTTCACGTCGCTTTTTGTTTCTTTCAAGCTTTTGCTCCTGAGTCATTGCCGCACGCCGTGCTATTTCCCTTTGCCTCTTACGTTCCATAGCATCATTGTCTTCCACTTTTGAGGTGAACGCACTTTGACTTCCTGAGTTATTATTACAGGAGTGATACTCATGCTCACTCATTACATATAATGAACCATTGATAAATCTCAGTATTTACCCGCGTTTGTAGTGTCAGTCATATCTCCCAGTACAGTGTAGGCACTATTATTTTCCCCAGGTTCCATGTAGCAGCCTCTGACTATGAAATTAAAGAAAAAAAAAGCAAATGACTTGTGGAAACCGATTCTATCTATTCATGTAAATACACGTCCATACATGTAATATAAAAGTACACATGTTTGTGGCCACAAGCAGATTTCTAATGTTTGTGGCATCAAGCACAACGGCAGGTAAAAAGTGCACTAAATTCAGTTTTTACTGCTAAACACAAATCTGAACAAAATATCAGACAACATGCATCACCACACTACCCTCGATCAGTTACAAGAATGCAGAGATAGAAAAATCCTTGAAGAACCTCTCCAAGAACTGATCCAGAATGCCCCACAATATACTTGACAGGAAGCCTTCCTCTTGAATTCTTGATCCTTGATCCTTGATACAATTTCCTAAAAGAAAAAAAAAATTGACAGTAAGAATCCACCAGGGCTGAAAGTAAGAAGTACACACACTCATACTTCAGTGCTTTCCCACTCCTCATATCTAGGATCCACCAGGCCTATGACATTGACTCAAAGTGATAAACACTTTTTAGGATGAGGGCAAGGATGGGGTTGAGTACTGAATAAAAATGAGTAAGCATCAATTCTGTAAACCACATCAGAAGAAAGAAGGGGAAAAAACTGAGTTTGTGATTAAAACCGAGTTTCATATTAATAGCAGACATGACCTCGTCATAGGCTCTCGCAGATGCCGGAGCCTTGCTGAAGCTAATGTAATTCTTGTTACTATTTTAAAGCAGCATTTCTTTACAGATGCATTTACCGACTATCAGTGGCAAGAACTGATAGAACTGATAGAACTTTTAACAGCTTGCCACTTTAACATGCTTAATCCAGTTTTTCCAGGGAGCTAACTGACAGAACATAGTGCTTAATCAGTGGCAAGACTACAACTCATGTAAATCAGAACAGACCTCCCCACTTAGATGCAATCTGATACCTCAAGGTAACAAAAAAGCAAGGAAGACGAATGAGAACATATATCATCATCAGTAATTAATTGTTAAATATGATATAAAACAGCTTCAATTCACAGGGGTGATATGTCGAATACAAGATGCAAGTGGTATCAGGAGTTCAGGACATGAAAGCAAACACATACAGGATACCATGCATTTTAACTTTGCTAGAAGGATACCAAGCAAACATTTTGTTGCATAGGTTAGCTTTTGCGTACATCATCACAGGTCCTCGAATTCGACTAAATTCCAATCTTACCAAAATGCAAATGTCTGCTCTAGAGGGTGTGCCGACATAAACAGCATGGGACATTTATTATTTTATCATTAGTAAAATTAGAAACTACTGTTAAGTCCATACTCTCTTTCCAATAGCCAGGTAGAAGAAATAAACTGTAATTTTAGAGGGTGTGCCGACATAAACAGCAAGGGACATTCCCCCTTTCAGGAATCTGTCGAAGTGCTGGAGTATAATAGAAGTGCTAGAAGTAGAAGTAGAACAATAAGTACTGTACTTGATCCATACTTTCCGGTGCGGTGCGGCGGGATCCGAACGTGCAGTGCAGCTAGCTTTCCGGTGCGGCAACACAAACCTGAAAGGCGCAGCGGCAGGCGGCGGCACAGATGATCCTCCAACTCATCAAGTCGAGGAGGAGAAACTGGATGGATGGACGTGGGTGGTGGCGCCGACCCCTGCACCCAGCACACCCAGCAGCACCATGGGTAAGGTTTTGATAGCTCCTTGTCAACCACCGGTAGGTAGGTCAGGTGCGCACTTGGCACTTGCACATTTCCATTTCGTGACAACATCATCTCCATCCAGCTTATTAATTAGCAGCAGAGCTAAACAAGGCACTACTTTCACAAGGCTATTTTAAGACATTTGCATTTTGGTAAGATTGGAATTTAGTCGAATTCGAGGACCTGTGATGATGTACGCAAAAGCTAACCTATATTAGACTGTTAGTAAAATTTGCAATTCGACAGATCCTCAAGCTAACCTATATTAGACTGTTAGTAAAATTTCAAACAATTAGAGCAGTGACAGTTTGTAACCAGGTTTGAATTAGCTTGAGGACACAAAACTCAGAGATGACATAAACTCAGAGATGACATATACTTATGGTTCAGGAACATATGGTTATAAGCACATATACACATGGTTTCAGTCACTGTAACAAACTGTACTAATGGTTATAATGGCAACAATGCCTTGCTAGCACATCACAGGTACGTGACTATACTAATTTTGGTCACAGGTCCTCGAATTCGACTAATGCCTTGCTAGCACACAGTCTAGCTAGCACTCTAGCACTCTAGCACGCTAGCACTCAACAAAAGAGGGGGACACATCCGAACCCTAGGGAGACAGGTGGGTTAAGGGAGGAGGGGGGGTGAGGAGGAATCACCGGTGCCGACGAGCTCCCTGCAGGCGGACCCTGAGGGAGGAGCTCGACGCGCAGCCCGAGGGAGGAGCTCGACCCTAGATCCGGCGGCTTGGGGCAAGGCCGGCGTTAGATCCGGAGGAGGCCGGCGAGGAGCTCGGTCGTCGCGGGCGGACGGCGGCAGATCCGGCGGGTCCGGCGGTTTGGGGGCGGGCGGCCGGAGGAGACCGGCAGCGCGGAGGAGAGGGCCGCGCGGTAGGAGGCGGTGGAGCGTGGGCGGGGCGGAGGGGAGCCCGAGGGAGGAGCTGGACCCTAGATCCGGCGGGTCCGGCGGCTTGGGGCGCGGCCGGCGTTAGATCCGGAGGAGGCCGGCGAGGAGCTCGGTCGGCGCGGGCGGACGGCGGCTTGGGGGCGGGCGGCCGGAGGAGACCGGCGGCGCGGAGGAGAGGGCCGCGCGGTAGGAGGCGGTGGAGCGTCGTCGGCGGGGCGGAGTGGAGGGCGCGGAGGGAGGCGGTGGAGCGCCGAAGGGGAGGGCGGACGGAGGACCCCGGCGGCGCGGAGGGAAGGGCGCGGAGGGACGGCGGCGCGGAGGGACGCGGTGGCCGCGCGGAGGGAGTGGACGCAGACACGGGGAGTCGGGGGCACGCCGATTTCAGGGGCACGCCGTAGCGGTGTGGACGATTCCAGTTTGAACGTTTTAGTGGTAGAGATAGAGATAGAGACTTGCGAGGATCGTTTTCCCTTGGGACTTGGGAGGTGGGAACACCGCAGGAGAACTTAAGCGCCGCGTAGTAAATTAGCTCGTGCTCTCAGTTAAAACGCACTGTATTTAGTCACACGTACACACACGTAAATAACGATGGAGCTATATAGCTCGCTTGGAGTTTCAACTAATATGGGTATGGAGGGAGTATGCCCGTGCAGATCACCCGGCATTCATCTCATCGATCTCATCACATAGATCGAGCAGAAAATTAAGCCTGTCGATCGATATAGCTAATAACAGCCCGTGCAGAAAATTTTGCTTCTCCAAAACTCTCCATCATATCCAAGCATCAGACTATCAATCAGAGCTTGCAGAGAGCACAGTTCATATAGCAGATGGCCATGATGACCAGGTTCGTTTTTCCTCTGATGATTGTAGCAGTGCTGATAATGCTGCTGGCATCGCCGGGGTCGTCGTCGGCGCGCCGGCTTGAACTTGAAGGCGGCGATACATGGGCCGGCGAGGCTGCTGCCTCCTCCGGTGGTGGTGACCATCCTGTCACACATCAGTACATCAAACACCTGTACCTGCAGGAACTGAAACCAGGACCTTCCTGCGGGAGTTTTAGCCCAAAGAATCCGCCTTGCCATAACGGCTGACTGAAAGAAGAAGGCAAACAAGGAGAAATCCATGATATGGTTGGCGCCATCAATAATAGATGGACTTAATTAAAGTATAGTACGTCTGCATGTGTTGTGGTATTTCCCAATAATCGCTAGAATGACAATGTGTGTGTGATGCTTGATTTACTGTATAATGTTTGGCTTCTTATTTATTGTAAGTGTCGGAGAAACGTATGCTTTTTAGAATAAAGTGATCGATTGGCTTGTTTGTGGTACTAGATATCCCGGCCTATATGTTACTTAATTATGACAATGTGTGTGATCGATTGGCTGACTGAAAGAAGGCAAACAGGAGTAGATACATTTGCCTACTTTTATTGCGAATCACACGGAATAGCGTCGTTAAGTACGTCCTAAATAAAATACGACCACACAATCTTGAATCTGGGTAGACATCACCGCTCCTCCGACCAATGCAAATAAAATAGTCCAATGATCACCTATACACACTCTGGAAAAACAAACTATGTGCATCATGACAAAACACGATTGAGATTGATGATCATCATAGTTAATAATAAGCATCGTGTTCCCTAATTTTCAAGCACATGAAAAATTATTGTCGTCACCTAAATTTTGCAGTTCATATATATAAGCTACTATGTACTATGTAATGCATAGTTTTACTTCAAATATAAGAATTTTGAGTTTTGCTACTTGTTTGGTAGGAACGGGTGATTCACCTCTACAAAATTATTGTCAGTCATTGATCATTTAAAAAAATAATTATTGTAATTGCGATATTTAGTTTTACATTTTACTCAAGTCATTAAATCTAATTGATAGTCATTTTCTTTGTCCCATGAAAACTTGAGGAAACACACGTCTGCAGTGGCGGAACTAGCAATTTTGATGAAGGAGCTGGACAAATATAATGACATCTCTAAGTGTGATTAATATATACATAAGTATATGTCTCAATATTTCTTTTCAATATTTTTACAGTGTAGTTAGTATTTATAACGGAAAACAGAATATTATGATAAAAATGGATGAATTGGTGCCTTGTTGTACCGTAAATTGGCATATTTATAGAGAAATTTAAAAAGTTTCACCGCACATCTAAGAAGTTGTGGGCTTGTTTATGGTCAAATCGGTTCAAACAACTTTTGAAAAGTATCATTCTACCATTGAACTTAATTTGAAATAATTTGAGGAGGGACGTTTGGATTCGGGACTAAAATTTAGACCTTGTGACATCGAATGTTCGGATACTAATTAAAAGGATTGAACATGGGGTAGTTATAAAACTAATTATACAGATCAAGACTAATTCACGAGACGAATCTATTAAACCTAAATAATCCATCTGCTTTTGCACGTATTTACTATAACATCGCATTGTCTGATCATAGACTAATTAAGCTTAATAGATTCAGCTCACAAATTAAATCTGTTCAATTAGTTTAATACGTCTGATTAATATCTAAATATTCAATATGAGGCAGAGACTAATAAACTTTATTAGGAGCTACAACCAAACTTAATTTATGATTAATTGGCTACACTCCGCAGCAACAAGATTGAGGAGTTTGGCACCGTGCGGTCCACCACGACGACGTCAATCAACTCTGTTTTGCCGATTTGATGATGCCGGAAAAAGAAGAGACAGACAGTGTACAGTAGACTGTACACGTACTTCCTCCGCCCCTAAATAACTGTCTTTAAAAATCCGTGTTTCCCTCACAGACACGCTTTTCGGACAACGATTAAAAAGGGACTGAGGAAGTAGGCGCGCGTGATCTACTACTACGAGCTCACGTCTGAACATTTGCACCGGCAGTCCGGCCGGTCCATCAATAGCATGCACACTAAGGGCAGTCCCAATGCATGGTTTCTTGGCATAGATTCCAAGAGAGAAAATAAGCAATTAATACTAGTAGAAACTATCCTTTCCAATCCATGGTTTCTATATCAATGATTATACAAAGAATGACTTTAAATGCAACACAAAACAGCGATGGATCATGTGTGGCAAACTCTTTGCAGCCAACATGTTGCCACACGTTTGCAAAAAAAGACTGACAAACACAAGAATATATGTTTCAACCATATCAAATAGCGACCAATATATGTTTCCAGAACCTATTAAGATAGCAGGTACTATCGACCGTCTCATACATATATAGATAGAAGTAGCATCATCTTATACCAATATATGTTTCCAATATATATAGTATTGCATAGTCAGCATCAATACATCGACCATTGAGGGTGGCCGGATCACCCCTGCCCCGCCCGACCTTGTCTTGCCTTGAGGGCCGACGCAGTTGATTCATGGTCAGAGATTTGGTATGAGTTGGGGGAAGAGTTGGGGAAGAAGACTAGGGTTTGGATTGAGGGGCTTGGAGAAGGGGGGATTTGGAGGCAGCGGCACCGGATGAAGACCGGAGGCGGGCGAGCGCGGGAGCATTTCACCGGAGGCGGGAGAGCGCGGGATCCGGGACCTTGCGCGGCGGCTGCTCGAGTGAATCACGCAGGAGAAAGAGCGCGGGGTCAGCGGCTGCAGCAGGCGAGCACGGGAGCAGCAGCAGGCGAGCGCGGGAGCAGCAGCAGCGAGCGCGGGAATGGCGGGCGAGCGCGCGCCATCTCTCGCGCGGCGGCAGGTGGAGCAGTGGATCCGGCATTGAAAGCTCGAAACTGGTGGTTTCTCCCCAGTGCGATTTTGGTCGTTTCGATCCACCTCGTTGCTAGCGTCGACTCGGTTCCCAGATGAAGAAACGGTTTCTCTATTTTCTCCTCTCTCTCTTCTTTTATTGCAGTGCCACATCAGCAAAATATTTATGAGAGAGCCTAATTAATACACATAGAAACCATAATTAATTCCCCATTGGGACTGCCCTAACCCTACTCAGCCCACGGCGTGTCAAGCTAGCTCGCGCTGACTGCCAAATGGAATATTCGCATCCAACGTTCAGGATTCCGCCTGCGGAAAATCCGATGGTTCTGGCAGAGACAATCCGGTGGATCGGACGCAGCAGTCTCCGTCCAGCTAGCTATGCGATTGCGATTTGTGAATGTGAAACTAACAATTAAAGTAGTGATGGACAGAGACCTAGCTTTTCCCTTCGAGACCGACCCTCAGCTAGACTTGGACTAGAATAGGAAATTTTGACTGGGCTACTTACTACACAAGTCCACATACTCCGTATATTAATTACAAATGCCTCGTGACTTCATCAGGTTGCTGATCTCGATCGTAAACAAAAGGAAAAAGGTCTTAAGGCCAAAATGATACATCAGTTCAGTTTTTCAAAAATAAAGAAAAGAGAAGATACCCTCCTCCTACGTAGCTTTTTTGAATGAAACTGTCTGCCCACCAGCAAATTAAATATTAGTCCTGATTCCTGAAATATACTATAAGGCATCAAAGTTGAATTGAGAAAAAACCAAAAAGGTACTGTACTTGTTTCGACTTTCACCTCAGCTCTGATGATCTCACCAACTATAGAGCGTCCATAGTTTATTTGCTTCTTTATTAAGCGCCGCATTTCCAACAGAGAAACAGTTTTCTCATGGATCAGGCGGTTCATATACGTAGTACGTGTACTACTAATTGTGCGTGTGCTTGGCACTGAGCGCGCGCTTCTTGGAAATTTCTCTGTTTTTTCTTCTGATGATGATCGAAAGCAAAACTGTTTCTCCTTTTGAACGTTAGGAGAACATCAAATCACAGCGCACATCACTCCTCCGTACACCGTGATCACAAGGCAATTAGTTAGTGAAAATGCCAAATTAAATAATCACTGTCATATATTATTTCCAATTTCTCGATCGATCGATCGGTGAGTTTCTCGAGATCTCCGCTTGGAACAAGGCATGCAGCAGTATTCCCGGCACCTTCCACTGCGTCTTCCAAGCCGGTGTACATAGGGAAAGTGCCCTACCGACCGTAACTTCTTGCTGGTGGGATAGACACATTGCTCACGGCAACGCATGCAAAGACGACGACGACGCCAACAGTGAGCAGCCCAACACCGAAAGGCGAAAGAGCGACACATCGTCATCACAAATGACGAATTGGGGCGTCTAGTTTTGGAATTAATTTGTCGCAAATTCGTAAGAAACGGATCGCCTGACCGACCGACATCTTTTGTTCGCAATGCGAGTTAAACACACACACTCGTGACTCGTGACGTCGGCGCACAGAGCGTTGACTTATATACGTGTGCATTTTCTAGCTTGCTTCGCGAATTAGTCAGCTTAACCTGCGAGTCGCACACGTAAAAGGTGAAGCCATATGGAAGTTTCAGTGTGACAGCCCGACCTTGATATATGACATGCATGCTGCATTTAGGAAGACCGCCTTGTCTCGCGACATCCCATTAGATATATCCCTGCTAGCTTATAAACACTATATATAGAGAGAGTGATCGATCGCGTACCCTGCTTATATATAGCATCCTACGAGCTAGCCAAATCGTATATACTCCCAAAGAAATCGTAAAGCTAGGTATTATTCCTATTTTTAAGTTTTTTTTGAAATTAAATATATGCAAAAATGTATTTTACCCAATTTATTATAAATTGTAAAGGACAATTTGTTGGTGGAGATAAGTGTTAGTTTATTTATTTTCTTATCAGTAACATGATGATCATTATGAATAAAAATCCTTGTTCAAATTCAATTGTTTCTTACCTGTATTCATTTCCTGCTTGAAGGTGATTGACAAATTATTAGGAATTACCGGAACCCCGGAAAAGTTTAGAACTATCCTTATTGGCAGCAGTAAGACTAGAGGGAAAATAACTAACCTTCTAGTTGAGAGCAACTCCAGCAATAGCCTATAAAACAGGATTCCCTACTTTTAATTTGAGTACTTCCCCTACTTTTGAGGGCCCTATTTTTTTTGGCTCCACTCCAACAGTGCCACTCAAATAGAGTACTCAAATTCATTTAAATTATCAATGACATGTGGAGCCTGATTGACTAACTCGGACAAAACATAATATGGATCTGATGGTGCGGGCCATGACAGGAAAGTGGCCCGAAGTTGCCCATCGTGGGTCGAGGGAAGTCCGCCGTCGTGAGAAGTGTCGCGGTTGTCCGAGGGAGGAGAGGGAGCGCGTCAAGGGGAGGAGAGAGAGCGCCTGTAGGGATGAGGGCCGAGCTGTTGGGCCAACGAGAACGAGGTCTCAGGGAAGGATTTGAGAGTCCACTCAAATTTCAAGACACTAGTAGGGCCCTGTTGCTGCTGGAGCTCGTTTTTTTTAACCGAGTCCTCATATTTAGCTATGAGGGCTTAAGTAGGGTCCTGCTGGAGTTGCTTTGACAATTTATTAAACTGGCTAACGATACAATTTTCTGTCAGGCAACAGTAAAGAAATTACCCATAAGAAACCTTCTGTCGGGATGCTTATAGAAAACAAAAATAATCAATTTCTCCGTCGAGAGCTACCGCGTAGTTTTTGTGTATGTGTGTGCATTGCCTGCGCTGGCGATTGCGAACCAGGCAGCTTAGCCAACGAGTCGCACACGTAGGTAAAACCATGGAAGTTTCGGAGTAAGCTCGATCGACCGACCATGGCATGCGCGCGGCATGCCTCCGTATAACACTCATCACGTACTAGCCAAGTTGATCTCTCGTAGCTCATCCCAACAAAGAAAAACAAAACTGTCTCCGCCTATACACTACCAGAATCCTGAATTACTTTGGCGGCCATAGATTTTATTGAGTGCCAAAATAAAACCGCCAAGAAAAGTGTAGTTTCCTTGGCTGCATACATCAACCTCCAAGGAAATGGATATTCTTGAGTGCTAAACCAAACCGCCAAGGTAATTCCATGTTTCCTTGAGTGTTGTTACAAACCGCCAAGGTAATGTTAATTTTCTTGGGTGCTATTTGAAACCGCCAAGGTAAATCTTATTTCCTTGAGTGCTATTCGAAACCGCCAAGGTAATTCCTATTTCCTTGAGTGCTATTCAAAACCGCTAAGGTAATTCTGAGAGATTTAAAATTCAATTTTTTTGAATTTTACAAATGACCTCGGACGGTGATTTGGCCTAAACCAAAGTTGTAGTATTCGACAAGATCTTAAAAGTTTTAGTTTAAACTTTTTACATTTGAAATCATGTAGGGTTTCAAATATCCACTACAAGATTCCATAAAGTGAATATAAAAGAGAAAAACAAGTTAGGTATTCACAAATAACTCAATGGTGTAGTGGTCAGGGCATTTCAATTTAAAGCTCTAGGTCATGAGTTCGATTCCTAGGAGATGCAAAATGTGAAGTATGTTTTTGCTGATTTATGATTTTTGCTCATGTTTCCTTGGCGGTCACTTGCAGTCAAGAAAAATAATTTCCTTGGCGGTTAGAAACATTTCCTTGGAGGTTAATGGCCCTTAAGGAAACTATTTTACTTGGCGGTTATTGTATTTTCTTGGCTCTCTGGTAAATTAAGTAAGGTCGCAATTTGCTTGACGGCTAGCCTTCAAGTAAATCATCCTTGATTTATGATTTTTGCTCATGTTTCCTTGGCGGTCACTTGCAGTCAAGAAAAATAATTTCCTTGGCGGTTAGAAACATTTCCTTGGAGGTTAATGGCCCTTAAGGAAACTATTTTACTTGGCGGTTATTGTATTTTCTTGGCTCTCTGGTAAATTAAGTAAGGTCGCAATTTGCTTGACGGCTAGCCTTCAAGTAAATCATCCTTGAGTGTCAAAACTGTCAAGGAAACTAGTTTCCCTTGCCTCCTATCCTTGAGTGAATTTGCTTGACAGTTTATAGTCAAGGACTATTACTTTGGCGGTTTTTCCCCTTTTCTTGGTGGTTTTTGGCACTCAAGGTAATTCAGGATTCTAGTAGTGATATTCGTGCGGCACTTAAACGACGTACACAACAACTGCACGCCCACCTACGCGGAGATGAACAGGCCGGAGGAGAGATCATCGAGCTGCCCGTACGTGAGAACTGTGTCCCCAAAGCTCTATCTATCAATCTACCCTACTAACCATCATATAATAATTATAAGTCCACCCTAAAAACATCCCCCGCTGAAATGGTCTTACTAAATCCACACAAAACTGTACCCACAAAACTAACCTCATAAAAATTGACCATTCAGATTTGATTCGTAATCTTCTCTCTTTTTACTCAGTCACATCTAACGAACCAGATTAAATGTATGGTATATCTCTCCAACTCAATCATCTCCACCAACACAAGAATTACGGAAGGGAAAAAATCGCCGAAAACAAACCGCGTTAAAGACCTCCAAGAATTACAGAAGAAAAAATATCGTCAAAGGGAAACGCGTGGAAGACCTCCGCGCTCCCTCTCCAGGCAATGGACGCCGGCGTGACGCCATCGCTAGGGCGTGACGCGTGGTTAGTACTATGCAGGCTCCTGCTCTCTGCACTGGTACTATTCACATTCCTTGCCCACAAATATTGGAAAACACGGGTAACGATCAATGCAGTCGAGAAGTTCCTCCAAATGCAACAAATGCTTTGTCCCACTAGGTTTGCCTACACTGACATCACTGCGGTTACTAGCCATTTCAGAGACAAGTTGGGTCAGGGAGGATACGGCTCCGTATACAAGGGTGTGCTACTCCCAGGCAATGTGCATGTAGCTGTCAAGATGCTGGGCAACTCCAATTGCAATGGGGATGAGTTCATCAGTGAAGTCTCCACCATTGGTAGGATCCACCATATCAACGTGGTCAGTCTTGTGGGCTTCTGTGCAGAGGAAATGAGAAGGGCACTTGTGTATGAGTACATGCCCAATGGTTCTCTTGACAAGTATATATTCTCAGCCGAGCGAAGTTTCTCTTATATCCAAAAGAAAGATCATACTTGCAAAGGAGTATAGTTTAGAAATAGGTCCATATATCCCGCATCTCCACACACTTGCACCTCAACCCAGTGTATGACACTAATCTTAGTATGGTTCGGGCTTTGACTTCGGTAAGCAAGCCATCCCTTGTATACCTACCCAAAACTCCACTAAAAATACTAGAGGTAGGATACAAAGACAATGATCAAAGCCTTCGGTGAGGATGCTATACTGAAAGGACCTAATTGGCCTAGAGGGGGGTGAATAGGCCTATATCGAATTCCTGAAAGTCACAAACTCGAAATGCGGAAGTTAAAATACCAACCGGAACTTCCTGTGCACACCACCAGAACTTTCGGTGCCCTACGTGTCGGGGGTCCACAAAAGGGGTACCCCCAATCAACGCGAACAAATAGGTTAAACCTAGAACGCCTGTAAATAACAAACCTAACTAGCCTAACCCCCTAAAGAGACCAATCCCTCGAGGCCCACAACGCTGGCCCGCCAAGCCAGGCCTCGGGCGAGCACTCCACTAAAACCTCGAGTCCTGGCATATAGGGCTCGAGCCCCCCACAGCCGAACACCGCACCTCGAGACCCCACGCGGGGACCTCGAGCCTCTCTGGCACGACAGCCTATCCCTCGAGACGCTTTATGCTTCCTTCGAGCGGCGCAGACATCGGATGCCAGCCCCATACCGCGCATTTAATACATCCACCTACTCCAGTCACGTCCCCTGCAGCCCGACGTGTACCACAGTAACCAGGGCAGAGTCAAGTCTCGTTTTCACCACAAGCATGGGCAAAAGGGCGCCAGTACGGCACTGTTAGCCCATACCCTACGCTGTTGCACGTCCAAGCCACGTCTCGAGGCCCGGATGCCCACTACTCAATCAAATTCCACGGGACTTGCCCATACTCGCGGGGGCTCGAGCCCCCCGTAGGCGCCACCTCGAGGCCGGCTCCGCGCCCCTCGAGCCCTAACCGCTTTCATGCTATTGGAAGACAGGTACCCCAAGATCCGGAGGGACCCCGCCGTGTCCTGTATGTGCCGGAATGGGTGCTGTACGGCTTCTACATCGTCGCGTCATCACGTCCGCGCCGGGATGGAGGCCACGCCCCAAGGACGCCTCAACAGCAACGCCCACGTCGGCTCCAGTGGCCCCGACAAGACAGGGATCCTACCCCTCTCCGTATTGGGCATCGTACGCCCCGACACCTGTAGTATCCTTGTGTAACCCTGGCCTCCCCTTGCTCTATAAAAGGGGACGCCAGGGCCCTTCGCGCGGAGAGGAACAAGACGCAAGTCCACGATTACACGACTCTGAAAGGGACAACACACGAGTCCACACACACACACATACGAGTCCGGACTCCGGTCCACGCTCACTGGGCTTGTATTCGCCCCTGTACAAGCACTTAGGTGCAAGTAATACAAGAACCTCCTCCCCCGCTGGACGTAGGGCCTTCTTTGCCCGAACCAGGATAAATCCTTGTGTCATCTTGCATCACCATCCAGGAAGAGAAGCACGCGATCATATTACTCGTTGGTGTCATACCCCCGGTTTCGAAACACCGACAGTTGGCGCGCCAGATAGGGGCTTCGCGTGTCGAGTCGGTTTCTCGCTGTTTCCTGGATGGCTGCTTCGACTCCTTCGTTCTCTGCCGGTGCCGTCATCTGGTTCGGGAGCCTCGAGTTCCTGGCCACCGACAACGGCAACGAGCTGACCTTGCTCTCCACGGAGGGCCCGAGTGGAGGGCGTGTCACGCCACCCCGTGCGAGGAGCGTGGCACGTCGCCCACACCACCACGCGTCGCCGCCCCGTGAGCGGCGCCGTCGTCACCATCGTCGCCAGGCACAGGCGGTGTCGGCGGTGTACACCCACTTCCCCGTGGCCGGCGCGGAGTTCCCGAGGTGGAGCCTGCCCGGCGCACGGCCGGAGACTTCCGGGGCGCGCCCGCGCCCACCCAGCAACTCCGCGTTCATCATGCGCACGGACCAGGAGCCAGGCCAGAGGCCTCCGAGCCGTGCACCGTCGACGCCACCCAGCCTCCTCCCGCACGGGGTGTACCGCGCTCGACGCCGGCGGTTCCCGTTCGGCCTCGACAGCTCCGCAGCAGCCTACGCCTGCCAGCTCAACGAGCGCCGTTGGGACCGACCGCCGGTAGGCCAGGAGCAGCACCCGGGCGTGCTACTGCAGGCCATGGCCAACCTGGAGATCGTCCACCCCGCGTACGTCGACCGCGACTTCTCGCGAGCCATCGAGCCACCCCGGCGAGCCACCGTTGGAGAGTGGTACCGCGAGCTGCAGTCCCAGCATCTGCCAAGGCGGCACGCCGTCAACAGCTCCGACTCCGACGAATACGACCACCACGACCCTGACCTCTGGGATCCCACCAGGGAGTGCTTCCAACTCGAGGGGGTCGTATGCGATATCGAGGACGAGGGCGACGACGGCAGGCCGGCGCTCGATCTAGAAGGCCCCAGCGACGTGGCCGCGGCAGGCGGATCACGTGTTCAGGGGAGGAACGAACCTCCAGCACCGGCTGCACCGCCTCAGCACGACGACGGCCGGGCGGCGCAACTCGCGCATGTGCAGGAGGCAATCACCAAAGCCGAGGAAGAACGGCGACACCTGCTGCAGCTCCGGCAAACTCTGGTGCAGGAACCACCCCAGCCCCGAGGAGCCGGAGCTCGAGGTCGGGCTCGAGAGGTCCACCGGCGGATCCTCGAGGACGGGGCACCAGCACGCCCCGAGGTATGCTTCCCGCGAGCCGGGCAGAACGTGGTGGTGGCGGCGATGATGCTCCGTGATCTACCCGCCGTCTCCAACCCTGACGCCAGGCGCATGCTTGGGGAAATGAAGAACCTCCTCGAGACAGCCGCTGTGCAGCAGGCCGAGAGCTCGGCGTCCCGCCGGCGCGGAGCAGCCTCGGGGAAGCCAGCGGACACGCCCCGCAACGAGCGCGAGGCATCCGTCCACCAGCCGGACGCCTCTCGAGCTAGGCCAGTCCGCGAATGGATCATCGACAACAGGCCACCTCGAGACCCCAACGACGCCCGCAACGACATCAACCGCCGGCGCAAGGACAAGGGGGCCCAGGAGCGTGGCTATAGCGCCCATCGAGGAGGGCGCTACGACAGCGACGAGGACCGGCAAGTCCTCGAGCCCCCGGGCCCCAGAGTCTTCAGCCGGGCCATCCGCAGCTCAACCCTCCCCGACCGCTTCCGACCGCCGACCAACATCGTGAAGTACGACGGGGAGGTCGAGCCCAAGCTCTGGCTCTCGAACTTCCGCCTAGGCTGCCAACTGGGCGGAGCGAAGAACGACGACCGTGTGATCATACGCCAACTCCCACTTTACCTCTCGGACACCGCCCGCCGGTGGCTCGAGGGGCTCCCGCCGGATCGGATCGACGACTGGGCCGACCTAGTCAGGGTCTTCGACGGGAATTTCAAGGGGACTTGCGTGCGCCCAAGCAACCCCTGGGACCTACGGCGTTGCAGGCAGGCGGCGGACGAGCCCCTCCGCGACTTTGCTCGGCGGTTCTCGAAGCAGCGCCTCGAGCTCCCCCACGTGCCTGATGAGGACGTCATCTCAGCGTTCCTCGCGGGCACTACGTGCCAAGAGCTAGTTCATGAGCTAGGACGCTACCGTCCTAGGACGGTCGAGGACCTGATGGATCGCGTCACCAGCTTTGCCTCAGGCGATGAGGCAGTGGGGGCCTTCTTTGGCCGTTCCACGGACAAAGGTAAGGCGGTGACCGCGCCGGAGGGCTCGAACAAGGGCAACGACGCTAAGAAGGACAACAATAACAGCAACAAAAAGAAGAAGAACAAACGCAAAGGTCAGAAGGCGAAGCGCGACGCCAATGACGACGACGACGAAGAGGTGCTCGCAGGCGCCCTCGAGCCTAAGAAGCCCCGAGGCCCCCCTGACGGGGCTGTTTTCGACCAGATGCTCGAGGACCCCTGCACTTATCACAGGGGCCCCGTAAATCACAAGTTAAAGGACTGCCGACTGTTGAAAGGCTACTACTCCAAGCTCGGCGATAAGAGAGAAGACGCGCCTAAGGGCAAGGATAACAATCGGCGCGGCGGTGGGGACGCGGACGACAACTTCCCCCCGGTGCGCGACTGCTACATGATCTAGGGGGGCCGACCGTCGGGCTCTCAGCTCGAGAAAGAAAGAAGGAGCGCCGGGAGATCTTTGCACTCGGCCACGACGCCCCCCGGTACCTTGACTGGTCTGATGCGCCGATCACGTTCGACCGTGACGACCATCCGGACCGTGTCATAAACCCGGGGGCGTACCCCCTCGTCGTCGACCCCGTCATCGTCGACGTACGGTTCTCCAAGGTGTTGATGGATGGGGGCTCGAGCCTCAACATCATATACCTCGAGACCCTCGACCTCCTGGGGATTTCAGAGGGTCAGCTCCGACCCAGCGTCGGGGGGTTCCACGGAATCGTACCAGGGAAGAAGGCCCACCCCCTCGGGCGCATCGACCTGCCGGTTTGCTTTGGCACGCCGGCTAACTTCCGCCAGGAGACACTCACCTTCGAGGTGGTTGGATTCCAAGGGACCTACCACGCCATTATCGGCCGGCCAGGCTACGCCAAGTTCATGGCGGTTCCCAACTACACGTACTTGAAGCTCAAAATGCCAGGGCCAAAGGGGGTCATCACCGTCGACACATCCTACGAGCACGCGTACCACTGTGATGTGGAGTGCGTCGAGCGTGGGGAGGCAAACGTCCAGCTCGACTCGCTCGAGGCCCTAGCCGCCCTGGCCACCGAGGGGGCCCCTGAAGTAAAGCGCCACGCTGGCACCTTCGAGCCGGCAGAGCACACCAAGCAGATACCCGTCGACCCGACCTCGACCAATGGCAAGACGCTGACCATCAGTGCCAGCCTCGAGCCTAAATAGGAAGCAGTGCTCGTCGACTTTCTCCGCGCAAACATCGACATGTTTGCGTGGGGACCCTCGGACATGCCGAGCATACCGAGGGAAGTCGCCGAGCACGCCTTGGAGATCCAGGCCGGGTCCAGACCGGTGAAGCAACGCCTGCGCCGCTTCGACGAGGAGAAGCGCAGGATCATCGGCGAGGAGGTGCACAAGCTTTTGGTGGCCGGGTTCATCAAGGAGGTATTTCACCCAGAGTGGCTAGCTAACCCTGTACTAGTTAGGAAAAAGAATGGAAAAATGCGGATGTGTGTAGACTACACTGGTCTGAATAAAGCTTATCCAAAAGTTCCATTTCCTTTACTTAGAATTGATCAGATTGTCGTTTCCATTGCGGGGTGTGAAGTACTTTCATTTCTCGATGCGTATTCCGGCTACCACCAGATTAGGATGAAACAATCCGACGAGCTCGCTACCTCTTTTGTTACGCCTTTTGGTATGTATTGCTATGTTACAATGCCCTTCGGCCTTCGAAACGCCGGGGCAACGTACCAACGTTGCATGCAGCATATCTTTGGCGAACACATAGGCAAAACCGTCGAGGCCTACGTCGATGACATCGTGGTTAAAACCAAGAAAGTCGGGGGCCTCATCAGCGACCTCGAGACCACGTTCGAGTGCCTCTGGGCCAAGAATGTGAAGCTCAACCCCGAGAAGTGTGTCTTTGGTGTGCCTCGGGGCATGCTACTTGGCTACATTGTCTCACAACGGGGGATCGAGGCCAACCCCGAAAAAATCTCAGCAGTCACAAGGATGGGCCCACTTCGAGACCTCAAGGGTGTACAGAAAGTGATAGGCTGCCTAGCCGCTCTCAGCAGATTCATTTCGAGGCTAGGGGAAAAAGCGCTACCCCTCTACCGCCTGCTGAAGAAGACGGAACACTTTGCGTGGACTGTCGAAGCCGAGGAGGCCTTAACCAAGTTGAAGGGGTTGCTGACTTCCGCGCCAATCCTCGTGCCACCGCGACTGGCCGAGGGTGACGATCGCCCCGAGCCCCTCCTCCTCTATGTGGCCGCAACCACTCAGGTGGTCAACGCGGTCATAGCCGTCGAGAGGCACGAGGAGGGTCATGCGTTGCCGGTCCAACGATCGGTGTACTTCACCAGTGAGGTGCTCTCCGAGGCCAAGGTCCGGTACCCGCACATCCAGAAACTGCTCTACGGCATCATCATCACAAGGCGCAAGCTCCAGCACTACTTCCTCGCTCATCCCGTAACGGTGGTGTCGTCCTTTCCCCTCGGTGAGATCATCAACAATCGGGAGGCCACAGGGCGCATCGCCAAGTGGTCCGCCGAGCTAATGGGGGAGACCATCACCTACGCCCCGCGAAAAGCCATCAAGTCGCAAGCGTTGGCAGACTTCATTGCTGAATGGACCGACACTCAGCTCCCGCCGGCGCAGATTCAAGCCAAGCTCTGGACCATGTACTTCGACGGATCCCTCATGAAGACGGGGGCAGGCGCAGGCCTGCTCTTCATCTCACCCCTCGGAGTCCACATGCGCTACCTGCTACGCTTGCACTTCCCCGCCTCCAACAACGTCGCCGAGTACGAGGCCCTCGTCAATGGGCTGCGCATCGCCCTCGAGCTCGGGGTCCGACGCCTCGACGTTCGAGGGGACTCGCAGCTCGTCGTCAACCAGGTCATGAAGGCCTCGAGCTGCATCGATCCCAGGATGGAAGCGTACTGCGGGGAGGTGCGCAAGCTAGAAGATAAGTTCTACGGCCTCGAGCTTAACCACATAGCTCGAAAGTACAACGAGGCCGCAGACGAGCTGGCAAAATTGGCGTCCACGCGCGGCACGGTTCCACCAGACGTCTTCTCGAGGGACGTTTTCGAGCCATCCGTCAAAATCGGCCCAGGGGCTGGCCTCTCGACGCCACCCCTCGAGCTAGACACGGGGGCTCGACCTTCAACGCCACCCCTCGGGAATGACCCCTCGACATCCACTGAGGCGATGCATATCGACGCACCCGCCTCTTCTTCATCACGACCCCTCGACTGGCGGACGCCCTTCCTCGACTACCTGACGCAAGGCGTGCTACCAGAATACAAGACGGAGGCCTGACGCATCGCTCGAAGAGCCAAGACCTACGTCATCTACGGCGACGAACGGGAGCTGTACCGACGAAGCCTGACCGGGATCCTTCAGCGCTGCATCCCCCTCGAGGAAGGACGCAAGCTCCTCGACAGCATGCACTCGGGGGCTTGCGGCCACCACGCAGCACCAAGGACCCTGGTTGGGAACGCCTTCCGTCAAGGCTTCTATTGGCCGACCGCCATTGGAGACGTCAAGCGCTTGGTCCGAGCATGCCATGGGTGTCAATTCTACGCCAAGCAGACGCACCAACCTGCACATGCCCTGCAGATGATCCCAATTACTTGGCCATTCGCCGTTTGGGGGCTCGACCTCGTGGGTCCCCTCAAAAAGACAAGTGGAGGGCACTCACACGTGCTCGTGGCCATCGACAAGTTCACCAAGTGGATCGAGGCTAAGCCGATAGGCGACCCCACCTCCGAGAAGGCTGTCGAGTTCATCGCCAACATCATGTACCGGTTTGGGGTGCCTAACGTCATCATCACCGACAATGGCACCCAATTCACGGGCAAAAGGTTCACCAACTTTTGCGACGACAACAACATTCGCGTGATCTGGGCCTCGGTCGCATACCCTCAATGCAACGGGCAGGTCGAGCGCGGCAACAGCATGGTACTCCATGGGCTGAAGCCGAGGCTCTTCAAGACCCTCAAAAATTTCGGAAAAGGGTGGGCTGCGGAGCTCCCCTCGGTGCTGTGGGGCCTCAGGACTACGCCGAGTCGAGCCACCGGGTTCACTCCGTTCTTCCTAACCTATGGCGCCGAGGCTGTCTTGCCTACGGACCTCGAATACGGCTCCCCTCGACTCCGAGCCTACAACGAGCAAACCAACGATGAAAGGCTCGCCAACGCCAAGGACCAGCTCGAGGAGGCCCGAGACGTGGCGCTCATCAACTCCGCGCGCTACCAGCAAACACTTCGACGCTACCACGACAAACACGTGCGCAAGAGGGACCTGGCGGTGGGGGGACCTCGTGCTTCGACGGCTGCAAGACAATCGAGGGCACCATAAGCTCACCCCTCCATGGGAGGGCCCATACACCGTAGCTGAGGTGCTCAAGCCAGGGACATACAAGCTCTACGACGATCAAGGCAGAATCCTGGCGAACGCGTGGAACATCTCTCAGCTACGTCGCTTCTACCCTTAAGGGCCTCGAGGCCCAGCATATTCTGTTGCTTTGTACAAACATGTCAAAATGAATGAACAAACTCGTGCATTGTCTTTCATTTTGCTTAGCGTCTTAAGGTAGCCTCGACCCTGCTTTGCTCAGGGTCGAGCCTCCCTCGGGGGCTGACAAGGGGGTAACCGCCCCCCAGACTCCGGAAAAAACGCGCGTTTTCTTTTCAAAAATTCGACCCTCATCTCGACTCGTGCCTCGAGTAAACTAGCGACGTCTAAATCCTAAAATACCTCGAGCCTCCAAGGGTCGGGAGGCGTCGACGTAGACGGCCACCTACGCCCCCGGGCTACGGTACCCTACCTACGCCTCCCCTCGAGGGGCTCGCGGCGTATCGAAGGAACACAGACTAAGTTAGCAGAAACTCGAGCTTGCAACAAAGAGAAGTGGTCAGACGCATTTGAAAAGAAAACAGCTCCTTTAAACAAACAAGTCATGTATACAAACGGGTCTCGACGGACCCTCATTCATGTCATAAAATTCTTACAGGGGCCTCGACGCCCAAATTTGGCACGCAGGCCCTAATCTTCGTCGGTGTGGTACTCCTCCCCAAGGTCTTCCACGGCGGGCTCAGCCTCGACACCCGAGCTGGAGGGAGGAGGGCCCTCGACACCGCTGCTGGCGTCAGGAGGCATCACGTCCTCCTCGAAGATCTTCGCGAGTGACGTCCCCGGCCTCTCCATCTTCTCCAAGATTTTGTCGACACGGCGGTTGTTCCACTCCTCGTCCCTCCCCTCGATCTCGATGAAGCCATTGGCGACAACGTGGACCGGGAAGCGGAAGCCAGAGCGGACAACCGCGAGCGTCTGCTTGACGCCATGATGGAGAGCTTGCCGGACACGGTCCCGTGCTGCTGCGTCGAGGAAGCACAAGGCGTCGACCAAGGCGTCGCCTCGAGCCACCGCACCTTCTGCCGCAGCCACTGGAGGAGCATCCCACATGGAGCCGAGCCGGTCGAGGGAAGTGCGAGCCCGCTCCGCCACCATCGTCTCGTCTTGGAGTTGGTCCAAGAGAGCCTGGTTCGTCCCGCGGAGCTCCTCGACCGTCTTCTCGACCCTAGCCCCCGCGTGGGGGGGTCCAGGCGAAGTTACGGGGAAGAAGACCCAGCCGCCGCGCGTGAGTAGTTTTTGGTCTGTCGGTAGTGGGCTTCACTCTTTACTTTTGATGACGCGTGCCATCTCCGTTTTTCTCAGGGGGGGAAGCGCTCTACCAGGAGGTGGACCTGCTTCGTCCAACGGGCCAAGACCTCGAGCCCCGTCGAGGCACAAGCACCGAGTATGGCACATTCCCAGATAGAGAAGCCGGTGGCGGAGAAGGCCGAGCTGCCATGGCTCGAGGAGGCCAGATGGTCGTCGCGAATTTTGGATGATGGCCGTCGCCAGACCACAGGGTGGTCGAGGCACCCCCGATTCTGATATTGTTGTCATCTCGTATGCAGGGGGCCGCAGGCTCGCGTGTGGTGTCGAGCCCGCCACTACACGACCGATGAGGCGCTGCCCCTCCTCCCGCCTGTGGCCTCTCCTCCGTGGATGGCGCCAGTTGGGAGCAGGCACCCTTTCCCCCACCACGACGGCTGTCCCGGGGGAGCGCCTGGGGCGAGACGGGGGTGATGGGGGGAGGAGAAGGAGATCGACGGATTTCCGACGACAACGAGAAGGCATGGATGGAGAGGAGGGAAAAGGGGGGAGAGGCGTTGGCGGAGAGGAGCCAACGGTGGAGGACCTCCCTGAACGAGCTGGAGCAGGGGCCGCCCTCGCCGCGGGCTCGATGAGTGGTGGAGGCGCCCGAGGGGCGCGGCTAGCACTGACAAGGCGCCGGGTGGGGTCAGGAAAGGAAGAGAACAGGGACATGCGCTAGGGGGGCGAAGTCAGGGAGTAGGGGCGGAGGAGGAGGATTGCGACATCGGCGCTTGAACGGTCAGTGGCCGGTTCCGACGCGCGGAGAGCCGTCCGCATGGTTCCGGCGAGCAACCGAGGTCCAGCGGGGGCCCCGCGGAGGTGGCGGTCCCTCTTCCGGGGAGGTGGCCAAGCTTATGGCGGAGGCGGAGCGGTCCTGCTCCAGGATGGCGGGCGGGGGTCCGCACAGGTGTTCGGGCGCCTCGCGGAGGGCTGAGGCGGAGCTTCAAGATCTCCGCGCTGAGCTGAGCCGGAACGCCCCAATGGCGAGCGGCTCAACGAGCGGAGGCGGAGGTCCGGGCGGCTCGAGGTTGATCGCTCGATTCCAGGAGGGAGGCCGCCGCCGCTGCTCGAGGCATCGAGGAAAGAGGGAAACACGACAGGAGGAACGAAGCTAGAGGATCAGAGGGATGGAGGAGATGAGGCAGCGAAGAGGGACGGGTGACGCCGTGGCGAGGCCGCCAGCCCGAACGCAGCGGGAGGCGGCGAGGGAAAAAGAGGCCCAAGTTGATCAATGCGCTGACCATCGCGCTCGGTCCGCAGCGGAAGAGACGGTGGCGAAGAGAGAGGCGAAGCCGCGATGAGTGGGTGTCGCCAACCGCCCCGAGCTGCGAGGGGGCAGGCAGCGGTCAGGAGGTGATCCGAAAGGATCTGGCCCTCGTGAGGCGGGCAGGCTGATCGAGGAGCTAGGTCCGAGAAGCTCTCATGCTGACGCCAAGAAGCGCAGGCTCGAGCATGTGCAGGGAGGTGAGGGCCTTAACGCCCAGCGAACCTCGCGACTGGGGCAACATTGTGATGGTGAGGCTCTTACACCTTGCCTTGTTTCGGGTTCGAAAGTTTTTTGTTACGCCGCAAGTCTCACTCATTCATCGTCGTTGCGCAG
>CM019822.1:174108-192687 GCA_009763385.1 Coix lacryma-jobi var. lacryma-jobi | reverse complement strand
CACCTGGGCCCCTATCCCAACAGAATATGTACTCCCTCATCCCTTTTTATTCGTCGTGGAGAGACACGCGAATTAAACGGGGGAGTCAAGCTCTGTTCGGCTGGTCTATAAGCCGGCTGATTCCGGTTGAATGAATAGTATTCTGTGGAGAGAGAATATGCCGAAATAAGCCGAAATATCCAGCTTAAGACAAGCCGAACAAAGCCAAAAATCTGAACACCCTAGTGATAAGACTTATAAGACGTTTGTGCAGTTTCTTTTCTTCTTCTTCAGGCCAGAATTTTGTGTGGTGGAGAGGCTGCATGCGAGAAGGCCAAAATTTTGTGTGGTGAAAAGGATGCTGCGAGGGGAAAGGAGGGATACTTCGTCAGAGTGCCTGGGTGCCGTAGGGCTCTACAGCTATTGCCTGTTCTTCGTCATAGTAGCCTTCGTAGGGAACGGGATTATTTCGGGACTTGCTACTGTGCTCCAACGACAATTAATACGGGACGAGGGGGTATGTTTCTAAGAATTGCACGGTACAATGTAGACGCTCAAGACGTATTCCCCTCGCATGCATCCTTTTCACCACACAAATTTTGGCCTTCTCGCATGCAGGCCTCTCACCACACAAATTCTGGCCTGAAGAAGAAACAGAAAAACTTGACACACGTTCTTATAAGTCTATCACTAGGGTGTTCAGATTTTTGGCCTTTGTTCGGCTTGTCTTAAGCTGGCATATTTCGCTTATTTCGGCCTATCTCTCCCACAGAATACTATTCATTCCACCGGAATCAGCCGGCTTATCGACCAGCCGAACAGAGGCCTTTGACTCCCCCGGTCTTAATTCGCGTGTCTCTCCTCAACGACGATAAAAGGGATGGAGGAGTACATATTCTGTTTGGATAGGGCCCTAGTGGTGGGGCTATGATGGAGGGGAGAAGGGGGCTAGGGTTACAACGTGGGGAAGAGGGGCAACATGCAAAGGATAGAGGTGCAACACTAGAGTTTGGATACGAGATGGCAGTGGCGACGTGAGAGAGAGAGGAGGCGGCACAAAGAGAAGGGGAGGGAGAAGATAGAAGGCACTTGGTCTATTCATTGAATGGTTAAATGGTCCCTTGTATTTATAGTTTTGAAGGATTTAGCCTGTAATCAATCTAAATTGACCTACTTAACCTATGAATGATGAATGATGGCGACCACACTATACTACCTATATGGGTATTGTTCACATCGGGCCTGATTTGGGCCTAGTCAATGTCTCTTTGTCGTCTTGGGTGTTCGACATCACCTGTTACGCATGGAGGAGGAAAAGCTTTTCTTTATAAGTCACGTTGTCCAAAAACCGAAAGCTCAATTTCGTTGTACCAATTAAGAGAAAACGAAAGCCTTTAGGAAGTAGTACAAGCGTAACTGGTGACGCCAATGAAGGAATGAATTATACGTACAGCTATACTATAGGTCAAGGAAGGAATGAAGGAGCTATACAGGTCAAGGTTCAAGGAAGAAAGGAATTTACATATCTGATTAGTATATCTTACCTGTCACCAAAGATCCCCGTTTGGAACAAATAAGGAATCAGCTCTAACCATTCGACTCGAAAGGCAAACAAACCTGTACTTTTGGGAGGAAATAGAATTACACAAATACACATGGAAAGTGAGCACCCAATAGCTGTATAAACTTTTGACAAATCATAACCATGTAGAACAGTCACGTGTAAATACATTTAAAAAATAATAACCATATAGACTAATTAATCATCCATTAAGTATTAAATATTTTTTAGGGTAATTTATCTTATTTCTTTTATTATTGGTCTATTGTCCACTAAGACTAAGAGATAGGAGAATAGTACTTTTATTTATTCTAAACATGCTATATTAGTGCGTACTTTCAATTTCCTATACTCTTCCCATTCCTCCATTCCAAACACATATTCCTCTAAAATTCTTGTAACTTTTCATTCCTCTGTTTTCCATCTCGCTCCATTTGTGTTACTACGTTTCCTTTCTTATTCATATAGAGCAGAGTATTTTCTATTTCTTTATTTCAAACAGGTCCTAAATAGAAAGACCTTAGAGCATCTTTAACAGTCTGGTAAAAGAGATTGTTACCTTCAAAATTTAGTAAAACAAGACAAAAGAGCTCTCCAACAGTTTGTCATCTGACTTTGAAAATTTTAGCAACTTGATAAAAAGGCCGTCCGCGCACGTATTTATCCGCGCACAATTACGACTGCATATCCGGCGCATACGTCGATCTTTCTAGGACGTAAATATAATTTTGTTTCAGTCTCAGGGTTCCTAATGCATGTTTCCAAGAGGTGGAAGGGCATAGACATAATATTATTTCAGTCTCAAGGTTCCTGATGTAAATTAGATCTGGGTTTGCTGTTGGAGATGAGCTCTTTTTTACTTTGATATATCTTCTTAGGAGTTGGTAAAATACAATATTTGTCAAGTAAAATTTGACAAACTTTTAAAGATGCTTAAACAAATGGATTGGTCATGGATGATCGACAGCACCTATATGACGCATGCAAGCAGGAGAGAAGTTTTTCTTTATAATCCCGTACAAAAGCTCCGTTTGTTTGTACTACCAGGAAACGAAAGCTCCATTTCTTTAGAAGGTGCAAGCGTAACTCGTGACGTCTTGGGCGGTCGTAGCAAAGCTTGTGGCGAAGTCTATTGAACGGTTCGGTGTGAATTACTAGCTCATTCCACACAAGTTTAACAACATCTTGAAGCCAACGCAAAAAATACTTGAGAGCCTTAGGCCACTCAGTATAGTGTTTTGTGGTGTTGTTTCTAACATCTTGTGGAATAAAATAAAACATGGATTAATTAACACCTCACTCGCAATGCACAGTTTCGTTATATTGTTTAATAGTTATTTAATTCTATTTGTCATATAGAGTTGATAGTCATATCAAAAGAGCTAGCTTAATCACCATAAAACTCACATTTTCTCTCTCTTCATACAATATTATCATGTTATAAAAAAGCCCTGAAAACGTTCAATTTAGTCCTTGAATTATGCTGTTCGGCTTAATTTGGTCTCTGAACTATGAAAACATCCAATTCAGTCCTTGAACTATCCTAATCGGCTCACATTCATTTCCGGCGGCAGTTGTGACAGTGAGAAGAAAAAGGGACAAGTCGGTTACTATAGCAGTTTCCTATTTTTCTCTATTTTTAGAATTACTTTTAAAATCATATAACAACATGAGAAACTCCAAAAATAAAAGTTACTCAACTTTTCAAGATCTCCAACTTTGGTTTTGTAACCATCTTGAAATTCCAAATATTTTTAAAAAATAAGGTTTTGAAATTTAAATTTGAAATTAGGGTTTATAAAATAATTAGTTCACAAATTAGGTATTTAATTATGAACCAAACACTAGAATCAAAAGTACCATTTCATAATACCCAATTTGTGAATTAATTATTTTATAAACCCTAATTTCAAATTTAAATTTCAAAACTCTATTTTTAAAATATTTGGAATTTAAAGATGGTTCCAAAAGCAAACTTGGAGATCCTGAAAAGTTGAGTAACTTTTTTTTTTAGAAATTTTCATGCTGTTGTATGATCTTGAAAGTAATTTAAAAAATAGAATACGGAACTGCTACAGTCGACCGCCCCTTCTTTCTCCTCGCTGTCACTGGTGCCGTCGGGGATGAATTCGAGCCGATTAGGATAGTTCAAGGATTGAATTAGACGTTTCTATAGTTTAGGGACCAAATTGAGCCGAACAACATAGTTCAAGGACTAATCGGACGTTTTGATAGTTTAGGGACAAAATTGAGCCCATCGGCATAATTTTGCTTATTACGCGAAAAAAACCTCCGTGGGAGACTATTAAGTGCAAATTAAGTTCTCATGAAACTTTCATTAAAATTGGCCTTATATATCCACTTATCCAGCTAAAGATTTTGTTTTGATTTTATCTCTTGCCATATAAAGGCGCGTTTCTATATGCACCCAAACCTTTTGCACCCAATTCGATATTTCGATCTAGTCAGCGAACGTAGTCCAAAGGACCCTTCCTAGGCAAGTGCATAAAGCTCCAACCATACGTATGTGGAAACGTAACTCGTGACGTCAATCTCTAGTCTAGTCCAACGTCCAACTTAGAGATGGAATGATGAGTCCCCGTTTTTCTGCTATAAAAGGCAAAGGAGAACGAGAGTTCACGTATCAACCGGAACGAGCGCCCCCTGTTCCACACCTAAACGTGTAAGCTTTAAAGCTTGTGTAGCTGCAGCGCACCACATCTGACCTACACAGGCGCATTAGCATGGCATCGACGGTGAAGACGACGGCAGTGCCGGAGGTGGCCCTCCAGTCCGGCAACGCGAGGCCGATGCCGACCGTCAGTATGGGCACGGCGTTGTCGAGTGCCCTGCCGCACGAGGCCACCAAGACTGCGGTGCTGACGGCCATCGAGCTGGGGTACCGCCACTTCGACACGGCCTTCATATACGGCACCGAGAAGCCAATCGGCGAGGCCGTGGCCGAGGCGCTGCGCCGCGGGCTCGTGCAGTCCAGGGAGGAGCTATTTGTGACGTCTAAGCTGTGGTGCTCGCAGAACCACCCCGACCTCGTGCTGCCGTCCCTT
Source organism: Coix lacryma-jobi var. lacryma-jobi (assembly GCA_009763385.1). Taxonomy (NCBI): domain Eukaryota; kingdom Viridiplantae; phylum Streptophyta; class Magnoliopsida; order Poales; family Poaceae; genus Coix; species Coix lacryma-jobi. The sequence goes on along the minus strand of CM019822.1, from coordinate 188,082 downwards.
CGGGAAACTCTCAAGTAAGTCCTCCCGTCGTACTATATATGAACTGTAAATGAATTTTTCTTCTCAAACCAAAAACATTCCTGTCGCGTGTTGTTGGACCAGGAACCTGCAGATGGAGTATCTGGACCTGTACCTGATCCACTGGCCGGTGTGCGTCAACGGGCCGCCCCAGTTCCCTCCCAAGAAGGAGGACGCCGTGCCGTTGGACTTCGAGGGCGTGTGGCGCGCCATGGAGGAGTGCCAGCGGCTGGGGCTAGCTAAAGCCATCGGCGTCAGCAACTTCACCACCAAGCACCTGGACAGGATCCTTGCCGTCGCCACGATCCCACCCGCGGTGAACCAGGTTGAGCTGAACCCAGTGTGGCAGCAGCGGACGATCAGGGCGTACTGCGCCGACAGGGGGATCCATGTCGTGGCGTACTCGTCGCTGGGTGGGCAGAACTGGGACGGGCAGGGCAACCCCGTGCTGGACTCTGAGGTGCTCGCCGAGATAGCCAAGGCAAGAGGGAAAACCGTCGCACAGGTATGCTGTTGGCGGCTGCCAGTGCCCGTGATAGTGTGGTGTTTCTAGAAGCATACGCTACTTTGGGTTTCCTACATTTAGTTTCTTCTTCTAAAATTTTAATAACTTTAAAATTTAGCTTTAACACAACAGCCTGATTTAGCACTTACCCACACCCACCTGTTTCAATGGTGCCTTGTCTTCATTTACTTAGGTGGCATTGCGATGGATACATGACCAGGGAGTGACATGCCTCGTTAAGAGCTACAACGAGGAGAGGTTGAAGCAGAACCTTGAGATTTTTGACTGGGAGCTGACCGAGGAGGACCGGCTCAAGATAAGCCAGATCCCGCAAAGGAAAGTTTGCCAGGTTACCAAAGTCTTGTTCTCGCAAGAGGGTGAGTTCACAATGGTGGATCCTGCAGAACTAAATACTACAGAGGAATAAGAACAGGAAACTGGCTTGCCTTGTGTGTTGCTGCATATATAGAGGAGTATCTCTACTTGTTCATATGAATAAGGCAATGTTCACCCTCATTGTTGTGTGTGTTGATGATGCTTCCCATCGGTAAATATCGCAGTATCCCCCGCACATGTGTCCTCCCCTTCAGTTGTCGTTGGATCTGCCTTTAGATTCGTGTCATCTGCTCCACGTGTTTATTACACAAATCTCAAAGCAGATCCAACAAGAATCAATGGGGGTGCATACACGTGCGGGGGGACACTACATCCGCGTTTGCTTCCCATCTTGTTCAGTTCCATATAGATTGTAACCATAACATTCACATGTTGCATATACTCGATGTCCAATGTGAGGTTTCCTATCCTGTTTAGTTTAGTATAAAGATTACAGTCACAACATTTAGATGCTGCTATTGACGCCCTTAGCGTCTTTCTCGATTGGCATGTCCAGTATCATTTGACACATCAGAATATACGGCGATTCTTCATGTGCTTCCTTTGGCAAGGGATACACTTCCAGGGGTGTCTGCTTAAGAGAGAAGCAGCACTATTTTAGCCGATGCCCAAGCTAGCCCAACCAATTCAGGCTAGTTATACCGATCTAGGGCTCATATGGACTTTGTCATGCAAAAAATATGAGTTAACTTGGGAGTGTTTTTTTTAACCAAAACTAGAGACTCATATACATTGAAGGGGTATAAATTACTGATGGACCGACCATACAATCAAAGGGCTTCAATATCCCAATGGAACATAATGTTCTTTAAAAATTTAGAAATTTGGTATTTTTTATAGGGTTTGGGGATTTAGTATTCGTATACGTAGTCAAATTTGGTTATATTTGATATTATATCTATTCATATCTTATTTGAACTATCTATGATTGAATCAAAATCCGAGGAATACGATATAGCCATATATGTATTTGCATCCATACAAATGGTGCCTTGTCTTCCTTTACTTAGGTTGCATTGCGATGGATACATGAGTAGGGAGTGACATGCCTCATTAAGAGTTACAACGAGGAGAGGCTGAAACAGAACCATTGGGAGCTGACCGAGGAGGACCGGCTCAAGATAAGCCAGATCCCGCAGAGGAAGGTTTGCCGGTTACGAGTGTCTTGTTCTCGCAAGAAGGTGAGTTCACGATGGTGGATCCTGCAGAATTGAATACTATAGAGGAATAGGAACAAAAAAATGGTTTGCATTGTGTTGTTGCATAGAGGAGTCTCTCTACTTGTTCATATGGATAAGACAATGTTCACCCTCATTGTGTGTGTGTGTTGACGATGTTTCCCATCTTGTTCGGTTCTATAAAGATTGTAACCATATCATTCAGATGTTGCATACTCGATGTCCAATGTGAGGTTTCCTATCCATGTTCAGTTTGGTAAAGATTAAAATCACATCATTCAGATGTTGCTACTGATGCCCTTAGCGTTCTTTCTCGATTGTCATGTCCGGTATCATTTGGCACATCACATTGTATGGTGATTCTTTAATTACTTCCTACTGTACGTGGCACCACCATCACCGATTCCAGCGGTCAAGGTGGCGAGGTTGTCCATGTCCATTACAAGTTGGTTTTCTTACGAGAAAATTGGTTGGATAGCACCGAAAGAGGCAAACTTTTGCAATATAGCATTCAAAGATATATTCTTTGCTACGTAGCATTGAAAGGTCGTGACAGCGTTATTGCATTCTGCCACGTCCGTTAACTTACCTACCCTCCGTGTATCTCTGTCCTTGAGGCCATCTTCTTCCGAGGCGGGCGGGCACTTGAGGCCGTTGGGTACTCCTTTGCTTGGCGAGCTGTCGAGGCCGAGCAGAGCCGCAGCGCAAGGGAGGAAGGAATCAAGGAAAGGGAAGGCGCTGCACCCGGTTGCTGCTGCCCTGCGCCCACACGCGCCGCGTCGAGACTCCGCATCGGCCACGGGGTTGCTGCTCGCACCCTGCACCAGCTCGTCCACCTCCGCGCCCTGCTGGTACTGCTTGTCTGTGACGCCACCACGGGCGCCCAGTGTCGTCGTGCTCACGAAGGGACACCGCCCACAGAGGTTGCTGCGCTCCCCACGGTCGTGCAGACCTACCCAGCTTCCCAGATCCAGCCATGGCCTATGGTGACAAGTTTTCACCCGGACCACCGTGCAGGCGAAGCCAGGGAGGTCGGCGCGGAGGGAGAGGTGGGAGGCCATGATTTGGATTTCGGGGCAACAAAAAATACCGGAGGGGGCCGGTAAGGCTGATATACCGGTTTTCAGGCGATTTTGGTTCAAAATTATATCAAAATTTGTCTAAGTTTGCACAAAATTTGATAAAAATCAAACAAACCCAAAACCGGCGAAAACCGGTCCGAAACCGGTCATGAACGGTAGAACCGATATTGACCAGTTTTCACTGGTTTTCAGCCGAAATTCTAATCATGGGTGGGAGAGGACGCCAGGGACGACGGCGCCGCCGCCATTCTCAGTCTCGCTGCGGCGGCTCACTCCCCACCAAAGATCACACTTCGCTCGCTCGACAGCTGTCGCGCCGCGCAGGCGATGATGTTGGCCCTGACCGCCGCCGGGCCCTGCCTCTCCTCCCCGGTTTCGCCACTGATACCCACGCAGACAAAGACGCCTCCTCACCTCAGCCGCCTCTCTGCCCTCCGTCCCCCTCACCACCCACCCCCGCGCGCTGGTGCCTGTGCCTCGCTAGGCCACCGAGAGTGGGACCAGCAACCACGCCTCCGCCAGCGCCACCGTCTCAGCCGACGAGAGTGGAGTTCGACGAGGAAGAGCGTTGGAGAAGACGACTTGAAAACGGAATAGGAACAGAGGGTCATGCGTCGTTAGCAAAGGGTCACGAAAGTGGTACGTATCATTAACGTGTGAAGTTTCAGTGCTACATAGCAACTAAGTAATTTTTCGATGTTATATTGCCAAAGTTTGCGTCTTCCAGTGCTATCCAGCCAATTTTCCCTTTTCTTACATGTTTATTTTTTTGACCGACAGGGCGGGCGGACAGATTTTTGGGCAGACTAAAAGAAAACCGAGGGGGACGCGAACATGGTGGCGGACAGAAAATTAGTGAACAAAAAGGTGAAAGGAATAAGTACACATCTAGCTATACAGGTCATCTGTCCCGCCATCAATAATGTATGGTGACAGTACAATATAGGAAGTGCAGCGCGATGCTTGGCACAAGCGGCTGCCAAGAGATGTTCACGGTGAGCTTCAAAATAACGCTATAAACGGCCGGCTGTTTAGGCGCCACCCAAGCTAGAGCGCCTGCGTCATTGTACCTAGTCAAATTTGCAGGCAAGTGCACAAAACGAAAGCTCTTACGACCTGTAGATGGAAGCGTAACTCGTGACGTCAGAACCTCGTGTTGCGATACAGAAAACAACGTGCACCCTGTACTTGTTCCACACCAAGAAGTTTGTAACTGCAGCGCACCACATCAGACCTGCAGGCGCATGGCATCCAACGGGACGGCGGCGGTACGGTGGTGCCGGAGCTGGCCCTGCAGTCAGGCAACGCGAAGCCGTTCCCCATGGTCGGCATGGGCACGGCCCAGTTCCCCGTGGTGAACGAGGCCGTCAAGAACGCCGTGCTGTTAGAGTGCACAGCGGAATCTGGCCTGACTCACTATCCCCACGAGTCGGCGCCCCACGAGCCCAGGTCTAACGGAGCCCAACAACATACAAAAGCATTAGGTCTAACTCAACACAAAAGACTAGCCTGATAGGTAAGGACTGCCCACATCCTATATGTTGTGCTCCTCCACCATCAATTACCGATGTGGGACTAAACCTAACAATCTCCCCCATCACACATCGGACCCAACTCTTCACATCACACAACCGTGCAATCTCTGGAAGATGTTTTTACAGGCCCCGAGTCAAACAACGTTCAATATCACACACAACCGTGTGACCAACGAGACGTTAACGGGCTCCCCCGTCACATGTGACCACTGACATTTTCCAGGTTTTTTTACAACCAAGAGCTCTGATACCACTGGTTGTTAATGACGATGAACAAACGAGGTAGAACACAAGATCAAACCACAAAGAGACACAAGATTTAACGTAGAAAACCCTCCCAATGCGGAAGGTAAAAACCATGGACGCCAGCCAGCAAACACTCCTCACTATAATCAAGAGTTCGGGTTACAACGCCGTATGGCGGCTTACAAGTGAATCAATCAAGGTGAAACCCTAACGACGGGTATGGCGGCTTACAAGTGTATCGATCAAGGCGAAGTCGGCCAATATAATGACCAACTGAATTTGGAACATATATATAACACGTGCCGGTGGCCATCGAGCTGGGGTACCGCCACTTCGACACGGCCTTCATGTACGGCACCGAGAAGCCGCTTGGCGAGGCCGTGGCCGAGGCGCTCCGCCGCGGGCTCCTGCAGTCCCGGGAGGAGCTGTTGGTGACGTCTAAGCTGTGGTGCTCGCAGAACAACCCGGACCTCGTTCTGCCGTCCCTCCGGCAAACTCTCAAGTAAGACCCCTGCCGGCCCTTGCAATTGTGAATGATTTTTTTTTTGCTCAGATCGATGAAAAATGATTCTTCTCGTGTGCCGTGGGAGCAGGAACCTGGAGATGGAGTACGTGGACTTGTACCTGATCCACTGGTCGGTGTACATCGACGGGCCGGCAAGGTTCCCGAACAAGAAAGAGGACGCCAAGCCGTTGGACATCGAGGGCGTGTGGCGCGCCATGGAGGAGTGCCAGCGGCTGGGCCTCGCTAAGGCGATCGGCGTGAGCAACTTCACCACCAAGCACCTCGACAGGGTGATGGCCGTCGCCACTATCCCGCCGGCGGTGAACCAGGTGGAGCTGAACCCGGTGTGGCAGCAGCGGACGCTGAGGGCATACTGCGCCGACAGGGGCATCCACGTCGCGGCCTACTCGCCACTGGGAGGGCAGAACTGGGACGGCCAGGGCAACGCCGTGCTGGATTCCGTGGTGCTCGCCGAGATAGCCAAGGCGAGAGGGAAAACCGTCGCGCAGGTACGCTGCTACTAGCTGCTAGTGCTCGCCGGCTGGGGTTTTTTTTCTTCCTTTTCCAATTTCCACCCACCGCTACTAGCGCTTCGGAACCTTTGGCCGGCCGATGAGGTTTGGTTGATCTTTGGCTTGGCTTCGTTGTCTTTGGGTACGGTTGGCTTCTCTCTTTGATAGTTTGGTGTCACAGTGTCACACTGAGACCAGTGGTTGTGAACTCGTGACTGTGCCTGACGTTTACTCTCTGCTATACCTCGTTATATATTCAGTGTTCTCTTGTCTTCTCTTATTGTTAGGTGGCGTTGCGATGGATACATGAGCAGGGAATCACGTGCATCGTCAAGAGCTACAACAAGGAGAGGCTGAAGCAGAATCTTGAGATATTCGACTGGGAGCTGACCAATGAGGACCGGGTCAAGATCAGCCAGCTCCCGCAGAGGAAGGTTGTCCAGACCACAAGTAGTGGCTTGTTCTCAGAAGAGGGTGAGTTCACGTCCGTTGATCCAGCATAACTGGATATTGTAGAGGAATAGGAACTGAAAATGGCCTGCCTCATTGTTGTTATAGAGTATTTCGTACAAGTTCATATGAACAAGGCAACGTTCATTCTGTGTGTTTCTATGTGTTGATGATGTTACCCGTCCCTGTTTAGTTCTGTAAAAATATTGTAATCATAACATTCTGATGTTGCATACTCGATGTCCAACGTGAGGTTTTCCATCCCTGTCATGATATATATTTTATCCGGGCCTCAAACTCAGTATTTATAGGTCCTTGAAATGTCTTGGTATGCCATTGTCCACAAATTTTTAAAATGCTATTTTTAGATTGTGTGCTTGTCTCATGATCTCAACGAGATACCTAAAGTTATTACGAGATGCCATCTAGATCAAAAGGAGGCCTAACTTGCCCCCATGTTGCTATGTTGCATGCCATGACGGATTACCCTTTTGTTTAGTTCTTGACCATCGTTGATATTAAATTTTTATACTTTTATTTGGATTAGAATTCGTATACAGATAATACCAGTCATCATAGGAAATATGCGATTTGAGTATTCAAATATCCGGACCGAATTAATACAGATGGAACTGGAACTCTTCTATATGAATATGGACTTGAACACAGTCAGAAAATATCTCTATCATTTATGCCTCTCGTACTCAAGTCATTGCAGGATGACAACATAGAAAGGCATAGGTATGGAGCGCTCTGATGTGGTTTGAGCGATGTCTAAGATGTTCCGGGACCTAGAAATGGTGTTTTGAGAGATCGATGTATAGGTGACACTTCTTGATAAATATAGAGAAGTAAAATAATACAACTTGGGAGTGTTTCCTCAAAAAAAATACAATTTAGGAGTGGCATATCACGTCAAGACATCAAGTGGTAGATCAAGGCTTGTTTGGACCTTGATGGCACCTACAATAAGTTCGGGGACCCGAAAACAATATTTTTATCACGACGAGGATGAGACGGACACCTAAGGAAATAGTGGGTCAGCTGAAATTAGGTTTATTGCTTATAAAATCTCTTACAAACAATGCAATCCACTACAACAATTTTTCTAGGAGTTTTCTAAGGTTCGGAGCATTTTCAATGATCCAAATAGTAATTCTAGTTTTTCTATAGTTATTTTTAGTCATGAAATTAATTAATTAATTAATTACGAAGAATAGAAAATCATAACCCTAATTTTTATTGACCTTAAACCCCATTTGTATACAGGTGCCAGTGTTCCTCTCGTAACACTAATGGCACTCGCCAATCCATGGAGGAAAGGTCCAAGAGACTGACCAATTTGGGGAGAACATCCAGGAGACCATCTATCTCGATTATTATAGCGGTAGAATCAACAGTTTGGTAAAGGTCATATACGTTTCAACACGATTATTGTCCATTTTCAAACAACATTACAAAAGAAACATAAAAATATATTTGATGACTACGAAGGGAGAGCCATAATTTTAGAGGGCGCATAATAAACGGGTTTTTAATTCCGGAACAACCCTTCACATTCACAAATGAATGCTTATTAGAGCTTGTCATTACAAAATGGAACTTAGCCCAACCTCCGCTAATTGGACTTTCTACCTCACATCCAGCAACAACCATACAATAGCCTCACCGCCAACAACCATCTTACACAAGACGAAAATAGGAAAGCACGCAAGTTCAAAACTCTCAAAAGCAGCCGAAAAATTGATGATCCCAGGTCACCTAAAACCACAACGGCAATCTTGAAACGACTCCACTGCCAATAGTCATCATACAAGAGTAGATAACACGAGAGTAACCAGGTTCTCCTGACAACCAGAAAGGTAATTGAACCCAATCCAAGATCACACATGGCCACATGGGTCTTTGCTGTTCTACCCCTTTTTGATTCCTCTACCAACTGGATCCAAAAAAAATTTGCAGTGCCAAGCCTTCTAGACACCTGCAGTCACGCTCCCTTCAAATTTCTTCCCTCTTCTTTTCAGACAACATGAATCATTGCATGATCCAAAACATGCCCCTGAAAAGCACATCCACACAAGAGTTAGTACCTCGATTTTGGAATACTGCATCATTTCTATACAACCATAATACCCAACACATGGCTGCAATCCTCGCTATTATTTGATTTGTTAGTCTAGGAGCAAATCTCCTTATCCAAGATCCAAACATGTGAGTAATTATGTTCGGTGGTTGAAAGTTAAAGGTGATGAACAACATATTCCAAACTGCTCTAGCTATTCGACAATCAAAGAAAAGATGTTGGATGTTTTCTTCTAGCCCACAGAAGCTACAATTTGTATCTCCTTTCTATTTTCTTTTAATAAATTTATTTTTGTTAAAATCGCCCCTTTCTTTAAGTACCAATGGAAAATTTTCATTTTCAAAGGTAATTTTGCTTGCCAGGACACTTCATTTCCTGAAATATTTTCTCTTTTCATTAATTCGCTATACAATGACTGTGTAGAAAAAACTCCATTCTTTTTAATTTGCAAGATGAAGCTATTCTTGTCATTGTTCATGTTCATTCACTAGTAAAACTAAAGAGACTAGCTTTATCCAGTCACCGGTCACTTAGTCTTTCTCCCGTTAATCCCCGCCTACATGAGACATTCAGCGGTGTTGCATTTAAAACACTCGCTACCCATACCTCTCTTTTCCTTGCAATTTTGTACTGTTCTGGAAACCTTTGCCTTAACGGTAGCTTTCATCTTATTTGGCTAGATTTAAACATATGGATTTGGAATTTTTCTTTGAATTTAGCATCTAACTAGCCGCCGTCTAGCTAGTAATCACTTAAATAATCAGGACAAGTAGCCCTTTAGTGTGATCATCACATATGGCGCTAATGTGAATCAAGGCAAACTAAAGCTTCCACTCACCATTACCTAAACGTGGGTGGGTAGGGGGGGCGGTGAAAGCCCTAGTTTGGTTTTGGTTAATTGATGAAACCTATTTGGTCTAATCCTATTGCTAAGCATGTGTGTAGCTTATAAGAAAGGATTGTGACCAAGCCAAATGGTGAAGCTAGCATGGTGGCAACCATGGAGGATGGTGATGGCCACAAGCACTCAAGAGATCAAGTGCTTTACCATTGGCGAAATGAAGAAGAGAAGAGATGGAGCAAAGAGGCCCGAATGCAAAGGTATATCCTATAGGGCTTTTTGTTTTGGTGATCAAGACACTTAGCGAGTGTGATCACATTTAGGATACATAGCCGTACTATTAAGAGGAGATTATTCACGGCTTATGCGATGTTCAAGTGCCACTAGGAGTTCTCTAACATATCGATGCTATAGACCTAGTGAGTGACTAACAAAACCCCTTGGAAAATGCTTTGCAAAATTCTAACACACTTGCATATGATGATGTACACTTGGTGGTGTTGGCACTTTTGGGATAAGGGGATGTTAAGGAGTTGTGGAGAAGTGGGAGAAACTAGTTTATAGTTCCTCAGGGAGCATCGGACGCTGGTCCGAGGAGCATCGGACGCTGGCTGAGCGTCCGATGGTTAACCCTAGTTTCTGTCAGAAGTTGAAGGAGCATCGGACGCTGGCAACGGACGCTGAGGAAACACTGTTGCATAGTCCGATGGTGATGACGTGGCGTGAGCGTGCTTTCCAGGGAGCATCGGACGCTGGCCTGCGTCCGATGTAGAACCATCGGACGCGTCCGATGTGTTTTGGCCCTCTCTGGAACCTTTCTGTTGTGTCATCGGACGCAGGGGTTGAGCGTCCGATGTGGAGGTGCCGGCGCGTCCGATGTAACGCAGTATTGGACTGAATCGAGCAGTAGCATCGGAGCGTCCGATGCCTGGCATCGGCGCGTCCGATGCCACTTTAACCGTGGCACGAAGTGATATGACCGTTGGGATCTAACGGGCAGATTTCATATCAGGGGGACACGTGGCTCCATCCGATGGTTGATCATCGGCGCGTCCGATGACCCCGATTCCAGCCCAACGGCTAGGCCGACTTGGATGGCCTATTTAAGGGGCTTGGCCGGCTCATATGGACTCACTCTTGCACATTCTGATTCCTAAGCATACTAGTGAGCATTGGCAAGCCTCCCAACTCATCTCCTAAGTTGATTTGATCAAACCAAGTGAGATTGAGTGATCTAGTGCGTGATTTGAAAGAGTTCAACCTAGTGGCACTAGTTCTTCGCATCGGCATTGAGTTTTCTTGTTACTCTTGGCATTTGCCGGTGCCTAGACGGCTTGGAGGTGTTGAGGTGGTTGTTGGCAAGATTGGTGATTGTTCTTGGCCACCACCGATCGAGATTGTGAGAGGTTTTGGAGCCTCACCTCGCCGGAGCGGCAAGAGGCATCCTTAGTGGATTGCTCGTGTCATTGAGCTACCTCACTAGCGGTAGATTCTTGTGGCGCTCTTAGTGAGCTTGGCTTTGTGCCGATTAGCCACCGGGTCACCTAGTGTTGGTCGACACAACGGGGAGTAGCATGCCGGCAAGCATGTGAACCTCAGGATAAATCTTGGTGTCCCGTGTGCTTATTGTGATTGCTTCCACATCTTGGTGATTGGTCTTCATATTCACATCTTGGTGATTGGCATCACGAGTGGATTTCACCTGGTGATTGGCTCTCTACTAGGCGATCCCCAAGGCTCGGTGAAACCACCTCTATCTAGCTCATTTACCTTGTGTATTTACATTGAGTTATTTCTTTTGTGTAGATACTATCACTTGTTGTATATCTCTTGTTATATTACTTGTGTAGCTAGTTGTGATTAGCTTGCTTAGTCTATCTATTGCACACACTTGTCTCATATACATTTTGTATATCATACTTGTACTAGAGCTAGTTAGTTTTATTCCGCATTAGATATTAGCTCTAATTGCTTGTATGACATAGATATATTAGGTAGAATTGTTGGATAGGTGGCTTGCAACACACTATTAAGCTAGCGCAAAAAGCTTCGCCATTTGTTATACTAATAGTGTTTGCCTAAGTAATTTTGTAGAGTTTTTTAATTAGGCTATTCACCCCCCCCCCCCTCTAGCCAATTTGGACCTTTCAGGCGGGCACAAGAGAAGCCAAGTCAATCCCCTGCAATATGTGTAGACTTTTTTATTAAAAAAAATTATTGGCTGAATGGTTAAAGATCTCCTTGTGTTCATCTCCGCGGTGGCGGGCACTTGTTGCCTACTCCCTCCGTCCCAAAATAAATCATTCTCGCTTCTTGAAAAATCAATAATTTACAACTTTAACTAATTATATATTAAATAATATTAATATTTCACTACTAGAAAACAGGCCTAGATATCCATACATACGTCTAAATATCCAATGTGATAGGTTGTAATTTTTTGAACGGAACTAAACATCCCTCACCATATTTTATCAGCCCCACAACCACAAGGCTACTCCCCAATGTTGTAGAAAAAAGGGCTACTCTTGAGACCGTCCCTCTCTCTCTTTCTCTGACACCTAGTGAACTCCTTCTCGGCGCACACTCTCCTCTCTAGCCTTCTCCTATGCAGGGGCCTCCTCCAGCAACCTCTTCCCCATGCCCCCCACCTCTCTCTCCCCTCCGGCGGCGGTGGTGCCAAAGAGGTAGGCCTTCTCATCTTTCTAAGTCGATCTACTCCTTAGGGTTCAGGCGTGAATTGAACTCCCTCTCTCCTTCCCAAACTCCAAGGGCCTTTACAAGAAAACGATTCGAGGGAGAAAGGCTAGCCAAGCAGAGTCGAGGCCGACAGATGTTTTAGGAGCCTTGATAGTATGAGACACAGTTAAGCCAAGTCAGAGGAGGGAAAGCAGCTGGAGCCATGGGTGACCAATGGAGTTCCAGCGAAACGCATAGGTCGCAGCTGAGCGGTGGGGGCGTGGGACTAAGGCAGGGGGCGGACTGTGGGAGGAAGCGAAACACTATGGGCCAGGTGAAGAAGAAAGAAGAAGAACCGTACCGCCCTTGCAATAGCATAAATTAGGGCCAAACGTAATTTCAAAGTGTCGATATTATTGTATTAATTTTTTAGATAAAAAATTGTATTTTTGGCTTGAGTCATCCTCTGTCACGGATGCATCAGACCATAATTATTACAACAAGTAGCAAGTGATACAAGTAAGATCTACGTCACCTAACAACGCCGATACACCTAAAAAAAGAAGAAACTGACAAAAAAAAATTAGATCTCCGAGAAATCAACTCCAGCAGAATATGACCACAAGGTCGAGAAATCGCCACCGAAACACGTTTGGCAGGCTTAATACTGAAAGATCGTAGGCGGCACTGACCACCATTGGAGACTTCGGATGTTGTAATCTGGCAATGCCACGAAACACCTGGTGCATGTGCTTTAATCGAGTGTACGAATATGTAATTTCTTTTAATGCAAAAACATGATTTCATGAAACCCATGAGCCAGATAAATAGCTGGTCACCAACACCGATGATGACTCACACTCATTATACGCACGCCTTGCTCATATACCATGTTGCTAGGGCCTGGGGAGCAGGGAGCTGACTCACTATGCATTTTCCTGTATCCACCCCAAGGGAAATACATTTGCAGTGTCTGCCATCCGGTGACGCATAACTTCCTTTCAGGAAAAAAAATAATACATCCCAGCATGATTGTAATAGTTGCTAATCTCCATCTCAAGTTATACATACATGATTTCACCACGTAAATGTTTACAGGAATCAGAAACTCATGTACCATAAAACTAAACTTAACGGTCTATTTCAGGTTTCACAAGCTATAATCCTCTGCTCACCTAGTCACCTTATCATACTACCAGCACCGGAGCACAAAGACATGTAAATATTTCTTCACTCATCTTCCTCAGAGATTTCAGTAAGCTCCGATGAGAAATGGTAAGAATCTGCAGCGGGTATATTATGGTCATCATCACAGAAGAATGGCCTAGAAGGCATTTTACTACTAGAAAACAGGCCTTTGGACGACCTACCAATTAAGCTTTAGTCTCGGCCAAAAAATTGTATCCGGGGCTAAAGACCTTTAGTCCCGGTTGGTAACACCAACCGAGACTAAAGGGGTTGGTGTTACCAACCGGGGCTAAAGGTCCTCCCGGATGGATTCAAAAGGAAAACGTACAGAACTACATCACTTGGGTTGTGTAGCTCAGTTGGTAAGCGTGTCTGAGGCAAGAGGTGCTGAGTTCAAATCTCACAAATGCACATTTATTTTTTATCGTGAGAGGCTTTAGCCCCGGTGGGGAAGCAAGCCCCTTCCCAACCGGGGCTAAAAGCCCATGCCTGTGTATGTTTTGCAGGGCCACACTCGAGCATCGCTAGGCCCCTCATTTTCGGACGATCTTTGTGGCTCCTTTTGAATGCACTTACCCCACGATGCACGTTTTCTCTCCAACCTCATGCATGTCAGATGTCAACGAGATATCTCACCAACTTCTTGTGCGGCTAAACGAGCATAAACCCAGGCCGGGTAGTATCTTGACTTGAGTTGGCTGCATTTTGATCTGTGTGCCTTCGGCCCATCCGCCGCCATCTCCTATGCATAGCATA
>CM019822.1:131703-173608 GCA_009763385.1 Coix lacryma-jobi var. lacryma-jobi | reverse complement strand
GTACTCAACTTTTCAGGATCTCCAAGTTTGGCTTTGGAACCATCTTTAAATTCCAAATTTTAAAATAGAGTTTTGAAATTTAAATTTGAAATTAGGTTTATAAAAAATTAATTCACAAATGGGGGATTATGAAATGGTAATTTGATTCTAGTGTTTGGTTCATAATAAATACCTAATTGTGAACTAATTATTTATAAACCCTATTTCAAATTTAAATTTCAAAACTTATTTTTAAAAATATTTGGAATTTCAAGATGGTTACAAAACCAAGTGGAGATCTTGAAAAGTTGAGTAACTTTTATTTTGGAGTTTCTCATGTTTGTATATGATTTTAAAATAATTCTAAAAATAGAGAAAAATAGAAACTGCTATAGTAACCGACTTGTCCCTTTTTCTTCATGTCACAATGCCGCGGAAATGAATGTGAGCCGATTAGGATAGTTCAAGGACTGAATTGGAGTTTTCATAGTCAGAGACCAATTAAGCGAACAGCATAATTCAAGGACTAAATTGAACGTTTTCAGGGTTTTTATAAACAGTGATATATTGTATGAAGAGAGAGAAAATGTGAGTTATGGGATTAAGTAGCTCTTTGATATGACTATCAACTCTATATTCAAATAATTAAATAACTATTAAACAATATACGAAACTGTGCATTGCGAGTGAGGTGTTATTAATCCCTGTTTTTTTATTCACAAGATGTTAGAAACAACACCACAAACACCTATACTGAGGGCCTAAGGCTCTCAAGTATTTTTGCGTTGGCTTCAAGATGTTGTTAAACTTGTGTGGATGAGCTATGAATTCACACCGAACCGTCAATGACTTCGCCACAAGCTTTGCTACGACGCCCAAGGAAGTCCAGAGTTACGCTGACTCTAAAGAAATGAGCTTCGTTTCCTGGTAGTACAAACAACGGGCTTTGTACGGGTTATAAAGAAAACTTCTCCTGCTTGCATAGCGTCATATAGGGCTGTCGATCATCCATGACCAATCCATTGTGTTTAAGCATCTTAAAGTTTTGTCAAATTTACTTGACAATATTGTATTTACCAACCCTAAGAAGAATATCAAAGTAAAAAAGGCTCATCTCCAACAGCAAACCAAGATCTACTTTACATCAGGAAACTTGAGGAAACGAAATAATATTATGTCTATGCCCTTCCACCTCTTGAACATGCATTAGGAACCCTGAGACTGAAAACCAAATTATATTTACGTCTAGAAAGATCGAAGTATGCGCCGATATGCATGTATATTGTGCGCGGATAAATACGTGCGCGGACGGCCTTATCAAGTTGCAAATTTTCAAAGTCAGATGACAAACGTTTGAGAGAGCTCTTTTGTCGTGTTTTACTAAATTTTGAAGGTAACAATCTCTTTTACCGACTGGTTAAAGATGCTTAAGGTCTTTCTATTTAGGACCTGTTTGATGAAATAAGGAAAAGAAAATACTACTGCTCTATATGAATAAGAAAGGAAACGTAGTAACACAAATGGAGCGAGATGGAAAACAGAGGAATGAAAAGTTACAAGAATTTGAGGAATATGTGTTTGGAATGGAGAATGGGAAGAGGTAGGAATTGAAAGTACGCACTAATATAGCATTGTTTAGAATAAATAAAAGTATATTTTCCTATCTCTTAGTCATAGTGGACAATAGGCAATAATAAAAGAAATAAGATAAATTACCCTAAAAAAATATATTACTACTTAATGGATGATTAATTAGTTATATGGTTATTATTTTTTAAATGTATTTACACGTGATGTTAATGGTTAGATTTGTCAAAAGTTTATACAGCTATTGGGTGCTCACTTCCATGTGTATTTGTGTAATTCATCTCCCAAAAGTACAGGTGTTTGCTTTCGAGTCGAATGGTAGAGCTAGCTGATTCCATTTTGTTCCAACGGGGATCTTTGGTGACAGGAAGATATACTAATCAGTATGTAAATTCCTGTTTCTTGCCTGAACCTTGACCTGGTATGTCTCCCTTCATTCTCCTTGACCTATAGTAGTAGCGCGATAATCATTCCTTCATGGCGTCACAGTTACGCTGTACTATCCTAAAGGCTTTCGAGTTTCTCTTAATTGGTACCAACGAAATTGAGCTTTCGTGCAACGTGATTATGAAGTTCTTCCATGCGAACAGGTGAACAAGACAGAATATACCAAAAGCCACATCATCGTTTCTTCCCGTTCACTCTTCCCCCAACTCTTTCATGACCTGTCTCATCTACCTGTATTCTCTCTTTATGCTTTCTTTTCTCCTCTCCCTTCATCCTTCGCTTCCGACCTCTTCGTGGTTCCCCTCACCTTTATCACCACAACCATTGCGTTTTTCACGCCCCACAAGGCTTTCACATCTTACATCGCCCTAAATCCCAGCTCGCTTCCGATGTGAACAATTACCCATATAGGTTAGGTATAGTGGAGGTCGCCCATCATTACAATCAGGATGTTAAGTAGGTCAATTTAGATTTGATTACAGGACGAGAACTTTCACAACTATTAAAACAAGGACCATTTAACCATTCAAGAAAGACAAGTGCTCTATATTCTCCCTTCCCTTACTCTTGTGCCGCCTCTCATCTCTCTACTCACGTCGCCCACTGCCATCTCGTATCCAAACTCTAGTGGTTTGCACATCTACCTTTGGCATGTTGCACCCTCTTCCCCAACGTTGTACCTAGACCGCCTTCCACCTCCATCATAGCCACCACCACTAGAGGCCCCGTCCCAACAGAATCATGTAACTCCCCCATCCTTTTTTATGTCGGTCGTTGAGGAGAGGACACGGAAATTAATAGCGGAGGGAACAGGGCAGTAAAGGGCTTGTTCGGGCTGGTCTATAAGCGGCTGATCGGTTTGAATGAATAGTATTCTGTGGGATGAGATTATGCCGAAATAAGCCGAATACTGCCGGCTTAGACAAGCGAACAAAGCCAAAAATTGAACCCCCTAGTGATGAGAGATAGAGCGTTGTGAGTTATTTCTTTCTTCTTTCAAGGCCAGAAATTTTGTGTGGTGGAGAGATGAGGCATGCATGCGAGAGGCCAAATAATTTGGTGCGTGAAAAGGATGCATGCGAGGGAAGAAGGAGGGGATACTTCGTCAGAGGCGCTGGGTGCGTAGGGCCTCACAGCTATTGCCGTCTTCGTCATAGTAGCTTCGTAGGGAACGGTGATTATTATGGGACTGCTACTGTGACCTCCAACGACAATTAATACGGGACCGGGGGGTGATGGTTCGAAGAATTGCACGGACAATGTAGACGCTCAATGACGTATACACTAACGTCTTATAAACAAATGATATGTTATTGGTCAACACTTCAACTTTTAAACGTGCTCCGACAGAAAAAAGACGTTGGAAAGAAAATGAAAAGAAATAAGCACATCGGGAACACAAGTGTCATATGATGCCAAGTTACAACCTTTTGGACAAGGATTTCTAAGTCCCCTAGTAATAATAAAAAAACGAATTGGATTGACTTGGACCCCGTGGCATGTTGTTAAAAAAAATGAGGGGAAGATTAGTTTGCTCATATTATCGCCACAATGGTGATTTTTTTTTTTAGAAATTTTCATGCTGTTGTATGATCTTGAAAGTAATTTAAAAAAATAGAATACGGAACTGCTACAGTCGACCGCCCCTTCTTTCTCCTCGCTGTCACTGGTGCCGTCGGGGATGAATTCGAGCCGATTAGGATAGTTCAAGGATTGAATTAGACGTTTCTATAGTTTAGGGACCAATTGAGCCGAACAACATAGTTCAAGGACTAATCGGACGTTTTGATAGTTTAGGGACAAAATTGAGGCCCATCGGCATAATTTTGCTTATTACGCGAAAAAAAACCTCCGTGGGAGACTATTAAGTGCAAATTAAGTTCTCATGAAACTTTCATTAAAATTGGCCTTATATATCCACTTATCCAGCTAAAGATTTTGTTTTGATTTTATCTCTTGCCATATAAAGGCGCGTTTCTATATGCACCCAAACCTTTTGCACCCAATTCGATATTTCGATCTAGTCAGCGAACGTAGTCCAAAGGACCCTTCCTAGGCAAGTGCATAAAGCTCCAACCATACGTATGTGGAAACGTAACTCGTGACGTCAATCTCTAGTCTAGTCCAACGTCCAACTTAGAGATGGAATGATGAGTCCCCGTTTTTCTGCTATAAAAGGCAAAGGAGAACGAGAGTTCACGTATCAACCGGAACGAGCGCCCCCTGTTCCACACCTAAACGTGTAAGCTTTAAAGCTTGTGTAGCTGCAGCGCACCACATCTGACCTACACAGGCGCATTAGCATGGCATCGACGGTGAAGACGACGGCAGTGCCGGAGGTGGCCCTCCAGTCCGGCAACGCGAGGCCGATGCCGACCGTCAGTATGGGCACGGCGTTGTCGAGTGCCCTGCCGCACGAGGCCACCAAGACTGCGGTGCTGACGGCCATCGAGCTGGGGTACCGCCACTTCGACACGGCCTTCATATACGGCACCGAGAAGCCAATCGGCGAGGCCGTGGCCGAGGCGCTGCGCCGCGGGCTCGTGCAGTCCAGGGAGGAGCTATTTGTGACGTCTAAGCTGTGGTGCTCGCAGAACCACCCCGACCTCGTGCTGCCGTCCCTTCGGGAAACTCTCAAGTAAGTCCTCCCGTCGTACTATATATGAACTGTAAATGAATTTTTCTTCTCAAACCAAAAACATTCCTGTCGCGTGTTGTTGGACCAGGAACCTGCAGATGGAGTATCTGGACCTGTACCTGATCCACTGGCCGGTGTGCGTCAACGGGCCGCCCCAGTTCCCTCCCAAGAAGGAGGACGCCGTGCCGTTGGACTTCGAGGGCGTGTGGCGCGCCATGGAGGAGTGCCAGCGGCTGGGGCTAGCTAAAGCCATCGGCGTCAGCAACTTCACCACCAAGCACCTGGACAGGATCCTTGCCGTCGCCACGATCCCACCCGCGGTGAACCAGGTTGAGCTGAACCCAGTGTGGCAGCAGCGGACGATCAGGGCGTACTGCGCCGACAGGGGGATCCATGTCGTGGCGTACTCGTCGCTGGGTGGGCAGAACTGGGACGGGCAGGGCAACCCCGTGCTGGACTCTGAGGTGCTCGCCGAGATAGCCAAGGCAAGAGGGAAAACCGTCGCACAGGTATGCTGTTGGCGGCTGCCAGTGCCCGTGATAGTGTGGTGTTTCTAGAAGCATACGCTACTTTGGGTTTCCTACATTTAGTTTCTTCTTCTAAAATTTTAATAACTTTAAAATTTAGCTTTAACACAACAGCCTGATTTAGCACTTACCCACACCCACCTGTTTCAATGGTGCCTTGTCTTCATTTACTTAGGTGGCATTGCGATGGATACATGACCAGGGAGTGACATGCCTCGTTAAGAGCTACAACGAGGAGAGGTTGAAGCAGAACCTTGAGATTTTTGACTGGGAGCTGACCGAGGAGGACCGGCTCAAGATAAGCCAGATCCCGCAAAGGAAAGTTTGCCAGGTTACCAAAGTCTTGTTCTCGCAAGAGGGTGAGTTCACAATGGTGGATCCTGCAGAACTAAATACTACAGAGGAATAAGAACAGGAAACTGGCTTGCCTTGTGTGTTGCTGCATATATAGAGGAGTATCTCTACTTGTTCATATGAATAAGGCAATGTTCACCCTCATTGTTGTGTGTGTTGATGATGCTTCCCATCGGTAAATATCGCAGTATCCCCCGCACATGTGTCCTCCCCTTCAGTTGTCGTTGGATCTGCCTTTAGATTCGTGTCATCTGCTCCACGTGTTTATTACACAAATCTCAAAGCAGATCCAACAAGAATCAATGGGGGTGCATACACGTGCGGGGGGACACTACATCCGCGTTTGCCTCCCATCTTGTTCAGTTCCATATAGATTGTAACCATAACATTCACATGTTGCATATACTCGATGTCCAATGTGAGGTTTCCTATCCTGTTTAGTTTAGTATAAAGATTACAGTCACAACATTTAGATGCTGCTATTGACGCCCTTAGCGTCTTTCTCGATTGGCATGTCCAGTATCATTTGACACATCAGAATATACGGCGATTCTTCATGTGCTTCCTTTGGCAAGGGATACACTTCCAGGGGTGTCTGCTTAAGAGAGAAGCAGCACTATTTTAGCCGATGCCCAAGCTAGCCCAACCAATTCAGGCTAGTTATACCGATCTAGGGCTCATATGGACTTTGTCATGCAAAAATATGAGTTAACTTGGGAGTGTTTTTTTTAACCAAAACTAGAGACTCATATACATTGAAGGGGTATAAATTACTGATGGACCGACCATACAATCAAAGGGCTTCAATATCCCAATGGAACATAATGTTCTTTAAAAATTTAGAAATTTGGTATTTTTTATAGGGTTTGGGGATTAGTATTCGTATACGTAGTCAAATTTGGTTATATTTGATATTATATCTATTCATATCTTATTTGAACTATCTATGATTGAATCAAAATCCGAGGAATACGATATAGCCATATATGTATTTGCATCCATACAAATGGTGCCTTGTCTTCCTTTACTTAGGTTGCATTGCGATGGATACATGAGTAGGGAGTGACATGCCTCATTAAGAGTTACAACGAGGAGAGGCTGAAACAGAACCATTGGGAGCTGACCGAGGAGGACCGGCTCAAGATAAGCCAGATCCCGCAGAGGAAGGTTTGCCGGTTACGAGTGTCTTGTTCTCGCAAGAAGGTGAGTTCACGATGGTGGATCCTGCAGAATTGAATACTATAGAGGAATAGGAACAAAAAAATGGTTTGCATTGTGTTGTTGCATAGAGGAGTCTCTCTACTTGTTCATATGGATAAGACAATGTTCACCCTCATTGTGTGTGTGTGTTGACGATGTTTCCCATCTTGTTCGGTTCTATAAAGATTGTAACCATATCATTCAGATGTTGCATACTCGATGTCCAATGTGAGGTTTCCTATCCATGTTCAGTTTGGTAAAGATTAAAATCACATCATTCAGATGTTGCTACTGATGCCCTTAGCGTTCTTTCTCGATTGTCATGTCCGGTATCATTTGGCACATCACATTGTATGGTGATTCTTTAATTACTTCCTACTGTACGTGGCACCACCATCACCGATTCCAGCGGTCAAGGTGGCGAGGTTGTCCATGTCCATTACAAGTTGGTTTTCTTACGAGAAAATTGGTTGGATAGCACCGAAAGAGGCAAACTTTTGCAATATAGCATTCAAAGATATATTCTTTGCTACGTAGCATTGAAAGGTCGTGACAGCGTTATTGCATTCTGCCACGTCCGTTAACTTACCTACCCTCCGTGTATCTCTGTCCTTGAGGCCATCTTCTTCCGAGGCGAGCGGGCACTTGAGGCCGTTGGGTACTCCTTTGCTTGGCGAGCTGTCGAGGCCGAGCAGAGCCGCAGCGCAAGGGAGGAAGGAATCAAGGAAAGGGAAGGCGCTGCACCCGGTTGCTGCTGCCCTGCGCCCACACGCGCCGCGTCGAGACTCCGCATCGGCCACGGGGTTGCTGCTCGCACCCTGCACCAGCTCGTCCACCTCCGCGCCCTGCTGGTACTGCTTGTCTGTGACGCCACCACGGGCGCCCAGTGTCGTCGTGCTCACGAAGGGACACCGCCCACGGAGGTTGCTGCGCTCCCCACGGTCGTGCAGACCTACCCAGCTTCCCAGATCCAGCCATGGCCTATGGTGACAAGTTTTCACCCGGACCACCATGCAGGCGAAGCCAGGGAGGTCGGCGCGGAGGGAGAGGTGGGAGGCCATGATTTGGATTTCGGGGCAACAAAAAATACCGGAGGGGGCCGGTAAGGCTGATATACCGGTTTTCAGGCGATTTTGGTTCAAAATTATATCAAAATTTGTCTAAGTTTGCACAAAATTTGATAAAAATCAAACAAACCCAAAACCGGCGAAAACCGGTCCGAAACCGGTCATGAACGGTAGAACCGATATTGACCAGTTTTCACTGGTTTTCAGCCGAAATTCTAATCATGGGTGGGAGAGGATGCTAGGGACGACGGCGCCGCCGCCATTCTCAGTCTCGCTGCGGCGGCTCACTCCCCACCAAAGATCACACTTCGCTCGCTCGACGGCTGTCGCGCCGCGCAGGCGATGATGTTGGCCCTGACCGCCGCCGGGCCCTGCCTCTCCTCCCCGGTTTCGCCACTGATACCCACGCAGACAAAGACGCCTCCTCACCTCAGCCGCCTCTCTGCCCTCCGTCCCCCTCACCACCCACCCCCGCGCGCTGGTGCCTGTGCCTCGCTAGGCCACCGAGAGTGGGACCAGCAACCACGCCTCCGCCAGCGCCGCCGTCTCAGCCGACGAGAGTGGAGTTCGACGAGGAAGAGCGTTGGAGAAGACGACTTGAAAACGGAATAGGAACAGAGGGTCATGCGTCGTTAGCAAAGGGTCACGAAAGTGGTACGTATCATTAACGTGTGAAGTTTCAGTGCTACATAGCAAACAAGTAATTTTTCGATGTTATATTGCCAAAGTTTGCGTCTTCCAGTGCTATCCAGCCAATTTTCCCTTTTCTTACATGTTTATTTTTTTGACCGACAGGGCGGGCGGACAGATTTTTGGGCAGACTAAAAGAAAACCGAGGGGGACGCGAACATGGTGGCGGACAGAAAATTAGTGAACAAAAAGGTGAAAGGAATAAGTACACATCTAGCTATACAGGTCATCTGTCCCGCCATCAATAATGTATGGTGACAGTACAATATAGGAAGTGCAGCGCGATGCTTGGCACAAGCGGCTGCCAAGAGATGTTCACGGTGAGCTTCAAAATAACGCTATAAACGGCCGGCTGTTTAGGCGCCACCCAAGCTAGAGCGCCTGCGTCATTGTACCTAGTCAAATTTGCAGGCAAGTGCAGAAAACGAAAGCTCTTACGACCTGTAGATGGAAGCGTAACTCGTGACGTCAGAACCTCGTGTTGCGATACAGAAAACAACGTGCACCCTGTACTTGTTCCACACCAAGAAGTTTGTAACTGCAGCGCACCACATCAGACCTGCAGGCGCATGGCATCCAACGGGACGGCGGCGGTATGGTGGTGCCGGAGCTGGCCCTGCAGTCAGGCAACGCGAAGCCGTTCCCCATGGTCGGCATGGGCACGGCCCAGTTCCCCTTGGTGAACGAGGCCGTCAAGAACGCCGTGCTGTTAGAGTGCACAGCGGAATCTGGCCCGACTCACTATCCCCACGAGTCGGCGCCCCACGAGCCCAGGTCTAACGGAGCCCAACAACATACAAAAGCATTAGGTCTAACTCAACACAAAAGACTAGCCTGATAGGTAAGGACTGCCCACATCCTATATGTTGTGCTCCTCCACCATCAATTACCGATGTGGGACTAAACCTAACAATCTCCTCCGTCACACATCGGACCCAACTCTTCACATCACACAACCGTTCAATCTCTGGAAGATGTTTTTACAGGCCCCGAGTCAAACAACGTTCAATATCACACACAACCGTGTGACCAACAAGACGTTAACGGGCTCCCCCGTCACATGTGACCACTGACATTTTCCAGGTTTTTTTACAACCAAGAGCTCTGATACCACTGGTTGTTAATGACGATGAACAAACGAGGTAGAACACAAGATCAAACCACAAAGAGACACAAGATTTAACGTAGAAAACTCTCCCAATGCGGAAGGTAAAAACCATGGACGCCAGCCAGCAAACACTCCTCACTATAATCAAGAGTTCGGGTTACAACGCCGTATGGCGGCTTACAAGTGAATCAATCAAGGTGAAACCTTAACGACGGGTATGGCGGCTTACAAGTGTATCGATCAAGGCGAAGTCGGCCAATATAATGACCAACTGAATTTGGAACATATATATAACACGTGCTGGTGGCCATCGAGCTGGGGTACCACCACTTCGACACGGCCTTCATGTACGGCACCGAGAAGCCGCTTGGCGAGGCCGTGGCCGAGGCGCTCCGCCGCGGGCTCCTGCAGTCCCGGGAGGAGCTGTTCGTGACGTCTAAGCTGTGGTGCTCGCAGAACAACCCGGACCTCGTTCTGCCGTCCCTCCGGCAAACTCTCAAGTAAGACCCCTGCCGGCCCTTGCAATTGTGAATGATTTTTTTTTGCTCAGATCGATGAAAAATGATTCTTCTCGTGTGCCGTGGGAGCAGGAACCTGGAGATGGAGTACGTGGACTTGTACCTGATCCACTGGTCGGTGTACATCGACGGGCCGGCAAGGTTCCCGAACAAGAAAGAGGACGCCAAGCCGTTGGACATCGAGGGCGTGTGGCGCGCCATGGAGGAGTGCCAGCGGCTGGGCCTCGCTAAGGCGATCGGCGTGAGCAACTTCACCACCAAGCACCTCGACAGGGTGATGGCCGTCGCCACTATCCCGCCGGCGGTGAACCAGGTGGAGCTGAACCCGGTGTGGCAGCAGCGGACGCTGAGGGCATACTGCGCCGACAGGGGCATCCACGTCGCGGCCTACTCGCCACTGGGAGGGCAGAACTGGGACGGCCAGGGCAACGCCGTGCTGGACTCCGTGGTGCTCGCCGAGATAGCCAAGGCGAGAGGGAAAACCGTCGCGCAGGTACGCTGCTACTAGCTGCTAGTGCTCGCCGGCTGGGGTTTTTTTTCTTCCTTTTCCAATTTCCACCCACCGCTACTAGCGCTTCGGAACCTTTGGCCGGCCGATGAGGTTTGGTTGATCTTTGGCTTGGCTTCGTTGTCTTTGGGTTGGCTTCTCTCTTTGATAGTTTGGTGTCACAGTGTCACACTGAGACCAGTGGTTGTGAACTCGTGACTGTGCCTGACGTTTACTCTCTGCTATACCTCGTAATATATTCAGTGTTCTCTTGTCTTCTCTTATTGTTAGGTGGCGTTGCGATGGATACATGAGCAGGGAATCACGTGCATCGTCAAGAGCTACAAGGAGAGGCTGAAGCAGAATCTTGAGATATTCGACTGGGAGCTGACCAATGAGGACCGGGTCAAGATCAGCCAGATCCCGCAGAGGAAGGCTGTCCAGACCACAAGTAGTGGCTTGTTCTCAGAAGAGGGTGAGTTCACGTCCGTTGATCCAGCATAACTGGATATTGTAGAGGAATAGGAACTGAAAATGGCCTGCCTCATTGTTGTTATAGAGTATTTCGTACAAGTTCATATGAACAAGGCAACGTTCATTCTGTGTGTTTCTATGTGTTGATGATGTTACCCGTCCCTGTTTAGTTCTGTAAAAATATTGTAATCATAACATTCAGATGTTGCATACTCGATGTCCAACGTGAGGTTTTCCATCCCTGTCATGATATATATTTTATCCGGGCCTCAAACTCAGTATTTATAGGTCCTTGAAATGTCTTGGTATGCCATTGTCCATAAATTTTTAAAATGCTATTTTTAGATTGTGTGCTTGTCTCATGATCTCAACGAGATACCTAAAGTTATTACGAGATGCCATCTAGATCAAAAGGAGGCCTAACTTGCCCCCATGTTGCTATGTTGCATGCCATGACGGATTACCCTTTTGTTTAGTTCTTGACCATCGTTGATATTAAATTTTTATACTTTTATTTGGATTAGAATTCGTATACAGATAATACCAGTCATCATAGGAAATATGCGATTTGAGTATTCAAATATCCGGACCGAATTAATACAGATGGAACTGGAACTCTTCTATATGAATATGGACTTGAACACAGTCAGAAAATATCTCTATCATTTATGCCTCTCGTACTCAAGTCATTGCAGGATGACAACATAGAAAGGCATAGGTATGGAGCGCTCTGATGTGGTTTGAGTGATGTCTAAGATGTTCCGGGACCTAGAAATGGTGTTTTGAGAGATCGATGTATAGGTGACACTTCTTGATAAATATAGAGAAGTAAAATAATACAACTTGGGAGTGTTTCCTCAAAAAAAATACAATTTAGGAGTGGCATATCACGTCAAGACATCAAGTGGTAGATCAAGGCTTGTTTGGACCTTGATGGCACCTACAATAAGTTCGGGGACCCGAAAACAATATTTTTATCACGGCGAGGATGAGACGGACACCTAAGGAAATAGTGGGTCAGCTGAAATTAGGTTTATTGCTTATAAAATCTCTTACAAACAATGCAATCCACTACAACAATTTTTCTAGGAGTTTTCTAAGGTTCAGAGCATTTTCAATGATCCAAATAGTAATTCTAGTTTTTCTATAGTTATTTTTAGTCATGAAATTAATTAATTAATTAATTAATTACGAAGAATAGAAAATCATAACCCTAATTTTTATTGACCTTAAACCCCATTTGTATACAGGTGCCAGTGTTCCTCTCGTAACACTAATGGCACTCGCCAATCCATGGAGGAAAGGTCCAAGAGACTGACCAATTTGGGGAGAACATCCAGGAGACCATCTATCTCGATTATTATAGCGGTAGAATCAACAGTTTGGTAAAGGTCATATACGTTTCAACACGATTATTGTCCATTTTCAAACAACATTACAAAAGAAACATAAAAATATATTTGATGACTACGAAGGGAGAGCCATAATTTTAGAGGGCGCATAATAAACGGGTTTTTAATTCCGGAACAACCCTTCACATTCACAAATGAATGCTTATTAGAGCTTGTCATTACAAAATGGAACTTAGCCCAACCTCCGCTAATTGGACTTTCTACCTCACATCCAGCAACAACCATACAATAGCCTCACCGCCAACAACCATCTTACACAAGACGAAAATAGGAAAGCACGCAAGTTCAAAACTCTCAAAAGCAGCCGAAAAATTGATGATCCCAGGTCACCTAAAACCACAACGGCAATCTTGAAACGACTCCACTGCCAATAGTCATCATACAAGAGTAGATAACACGAGAGTAACCAGGTTCTCCTGACAACCAGAAAGGTAATTGAACCCAATCCAAGATCACACATGGCCACATGGGTCTTTGCTGTTCTACCCCTTTTTGATTCCTCTACCAACTGGATCCAAAAAAAATTTGCAGTGCCAAGCCTTCTAGACACCTGCAGTCACGCTCCCTTCAAATTTCTTCCCTCTTCTTTTCAGACAACATGAATCATTGCATGATCCAAAACATGCCCCTGAAAAGCACATCCACACAAGAGTTAGTACCTCGATTTTGGAATACTGCATCATTTCTATACAACCATAATACCCAACACATGGCTGCAATCCTCGCTATTATTTGATTTGTTAGTCTAGGAGCAAATCTCCTTATCCAAGATCCAAACATGTGAGTAATTATGTTCGGTGGTTGAAAGTTAAAGGTGATGAACAACATATTCCAAACTGCTCTAGCTATTCGACAATCAAAGAAAAGATGTTGGATGTTTTCTTCTAGCCCACAGAAGCTACAATTTGTATCTCCTTTCTATTTTCTTTTAATAAATTTATTTTTGTTAAAATCGCCCCTTTCTTTAAGTACCAATGGAAAATTTTCATTTTCAAAGGTAATTTTGCTTGCCAGGACACTTCATTTCCTGAAATATTTTCTCTTTTCATTAATTCGCTATACAATGACTGTGTAGAAAAAACTCCATTCTTTTTAATTTGCAAGATGAAGCTATTCTTGTCATTGTTCATGTTCATTCACTAGTAAAACTAAAGAGACTAGCTTTATCCAGTCACCGGTCACTTAGTCTTTCTCCCGTTAATCCCCGCCTACATGAGACATTCAGCGGTGTTGCATTTAAAACACTCGCTACCCATACCTCTCTTTTCCTTGCAATTTTGTACTGTTCTGGAAACCTTTGCCTTAACGGTAGCTTTCATCTTATTTGGCTAGATTTAAACATATGGATTTGGAATTTTTCTTTGAATTTAGCATCTAACTAGCCGCCGTCTAGCTAGTAATCACTTAAATAATCAGGACAAGTAGCCCTTTAGTGTGATCATCACATATGGCGCTAATGTGAATCAAGGCAAACTAAAGCTTCCACTCACCATTACCTAAACGTGGGTGGGTAGGGGGGGGGGCGGTGAAAGCCCTAGTTTGGTTTTGGTTAATTGATGAAACCTATTTGGTCTAATCCTATTGCTAAGCATGTGTGTAGCTTATAAGAAAGGATTGTGACCAAGCCAAATGGTGAAGCTAGCATGGTGGCAACCATGGAGGATGGTGATGGCCACAAGCACTCAAGAGATCAAGTGTTTTACCATTGGCGAAATGAAGAAGAGAAGAGATAGAGCAAAGAGGCCCGAATGCAAAGGTATATTCTATAGGGCTTTTTGTTTTGGTGATCAAGACACTTAGCGAGTGTGATCACATTTAGGATACATAGCCGTACTATTAAGAGGAGATTATTCACGGCTTATGCGATGTTCAAGTGCCACTAGGAGTTCTCTAACATATCGATGCTATAGACCTAGTGAGTGACTAACAAAACCCCTTGGAAAATGCTTTGCAAAATGCTAACACACTTGCATATGATGATGTACACTTGGTGGTGTTGGCACTTTTGGGATAAGGGGATGTTAAGGAGTTGTGGAGAAGTGGGAGAAACTAGTTTATAGTTCCTCAGGGAGCATCGGACGCTGGTCCGAGGAGCATCGGACGCTGGCTGAGCGTCCGATGGTTAACCCTAGTTTCTGTCAGAAGTTGAAGGAGCATCGGACGCTGGCAACGGACGCTGAGGAAACACTGTTGCATAGTCCGATGGTGATGACGTGGCGTGAGCGTGCTTTCCAGGGAGCATCGGACGCTGGCCTGCGTCCAATGTAGAACCATCGGACGCGTCCGATGTGTTTTGGCCCTCTCTGGAACCTTTCTGTTGTGTCATCGGACGCAGGGGTTGAGCGTCCGATGTGGAGGTGCCGGCGCGTCCGATGTAACGCAGTATTGGACTGAATCGAGCAGTAGCATCGGAGCGTCCGATGCCTGGCATCGGCGCGTCCGATGCCACTTTAACCGTGGCACGAAGTGATATGACCGTTGGGATCTAACGGGCAGATTTCATATCAGGGGGACACGTGGCTCCATCCGATGGTTGATCATCGGCGCGTCCGATGACCCCGATTCCAGCCCAACGGCTAGGCCGACTTGGATGGCCTATTTAAGGGGCTTGGCCGGCTCATATGGACTCACTCTTGCACATTCTGATTCCTAAGCATACTAGTGAGCATTGGCAAGCCTCCCAACTCATCTCCTAAGTTGATTTGATCAAACCAAGTGAGATTGAGTGATCTAGTGCGTGATTTGAAAGAGTTCAACCTAGTGGCACTAGTTCTTCGCATCGGCATTGAGTTTTCTTGTTACTCTTGGCATTTGCCGGTGCCTAGACGGCTTGGAGGTGTTGAGGTGGTTGTTGGCAAGATTGGTGATTGTTCTAGGCCACCACCGATCGAGATTGTGAGAGGTTTTGGAGCCTCACCTCGCCGGAGCGGCAAGAGGCATCCTTAGTGGATTGCTCGTGTCATTGAGCTACCTCACTAGCGGTAGATTCTTGTGGCGCTCTTAGTGAGCTTGGCTTTGTGCCGATTAGCCACCGGGTCACCTAGTGTTGGTCGACACAACGGGGAGTAGCATGCCGGCAAGCATGTGAACCTCAGGATAAATCTTGGTGTCCCGTGTGCTTATTGTGATTGCTTCCACATCTTGGTGATTGGTCTTCATATTCACATCTTGGTGATTGGCATCACGAGTGGATTTCACCGGTGATTGGCTCTCTACTAGGCGATCCCCAAGGCTCGGTGAAACCACCTCTATCTAGCTCATTTACTTTGTGTATTTACATTGAGTTATTTCTTTTGTGTAGATACTATCACTTGTTGTATATCTCTTGTTATATTACTTGTGTAGCTAGTTGTGATTAGCTTGCTTAGTCTATCTATTGCACACACTTGTCTCATATACATTTTGTATATCATACTTGTACTAGAGCTAGTTAGTTTTATTCCGCATTAGATATTAGCTCTAATTGCTTGTATGACATAGATATATTAGGTAGAATTGTTGGATAGGTGGCTTGCAACACACTATTAAGCTAGCGCAAAAAGCTTCGCCATTTGTTATACTAATAGTGTTTGCCTAAGTAATTTTGTAGAGTTTTTTAATTAGGCTATTCACCCCCCCCCCCCCTCTAGCCAATTTGGACCTTTCAGGCGGGCACAAGAGAAGCCAAGTCAATCCCCTGCAATATGTGTAGACTTTTTTATTAAAAAAATTATTGGCTGAATGGTTAAAGATCTCCTTGTGTTCATCTCCGCGGTGGCGGGCACTTGTTGCCTACTCCCTCCGTCCCAAAATAAATCATTCTCGCTTCTTGAACAATCAATAATTTACAACTTTAACTAATTATATATTAAATAATATTAATATTTCACTACTAGAAAACAGGCCTAGATATCCATACATACGTCTAAATATCCAATGTGATAGGTTGTAATTTTTTGAACGGAACTAAACATCCCTCACCATATTTTATCAGCCCCACAACCACAAGGCTACTCCCCAATGTTGTAGAAAAAAGGGCTACTCTTGAGACCGTCCCTCTCTCTCTTTCTCTGACACCTAGTGAACTCCTTCTCGGCGCACACTCTCCTCTCTAGCCTTCTCCTATGCAGGGGCCTCCTCCAGCAACCTCTTCCCCATGCCCCCCACCTCTCTCTCCCCTCCGGCGGCGGTGGTGCCAAAGAGGTAGGCCTTCTCATCTTTCTAAGTCGATCTACTCCTTAGGGTTCAGGCGTGAATTGAACTCCCTCTCTCCTTCCCAAACTCCAAGGGCCTTTACAAGAAAACGATTCGAGGGAGAAAGGCTAGCCAAGCAGAGTCGAGGCCGACAGATGTTTTAGGAGCCTTGATAGTATGAGACACAGTTAAGCCAAGTCAGAGGAGGGAAAGCAGCTGGAGCCATGGGTGACCAATGGAGTTCCAGCGAAACGCATAGGTCGCAGCTGAGCGGTGGGGGCGTGGGACTAAGGCAGGGGGCGGACTGTGGGAGGAAGCGAAACACTATGGGCCAGGTGAAGAAGAAAGAAGAAGAACCGTACCGCCCTTGCAATAGCATAAATTAGGGCCAAACGTAATTTCAAAGTGTCGATATTATTGTATTAATTTTTTAGATAAAAAATTGTATTTTTGGCTTGAGTCATCCTCTGTCACGGATGCATCAGACCATAATTATTACAACAAGTAGCAAGTGATACAAGTAAGATCTACGTCACCTAACAACGCCGATACACCTAAAAAAAGAAGAAACTGACAAAAAAAAATTAGATCTCCGAGAAATCAACTCCAGCAGAATATGACCACAAGGTCGAGAAATCGCCACCGAAACACGTTTGGCAGGCTTAATACTGAAAGATCGTAGGCGGCACTGACCACCATTGGAGACTTCGGATGTTGTAATCTGGCAATGCCACGAAACACCTGGTGCATGTGCTTTAATCGAGTGTACGAATATGTAATTTCTTTTAATGCAAAAACATGATTTCATGAAACCCATGAGCCAGATAAATAGCTGGTCACCAACACCGATGATGACTCACACTCATTATACGCACGCCTTGCTCATATACCATGTTGCTAGGGCCTGGGGAGCAGGGAGCTGACTCACTATGCATTTTCCTGTATCCACCCCAAGGGAAATACATTTGCAGTGTCTGCCATCCGGTGACGCATAACTTCCTTTCAGGAAAAAAAATAATACATCCCAGCATGATTGTAATAGTTGCTAATCTCCATCTCAAGTTATACATACATGATTTCACCACGTAAATGTTTACAGGAATCAGAAACTCATGTACCATAAAACTAAACTTAACGGTCTATTTCAGGTTTCACAAGCTATAATCCTCTGCTCACCTAGTCACCTTATCATACTACCAGCACCGGAGCACAAAGACATGTAAATATTTCTTCACTCATCTTCCTCAGAGATTTCAGTAAGCTCCGATGAGAAATGGTAAGAATCTGCAGCGGGTATATTATGGTCATCATCACAGAAGAATGGCCTAGAAGGCATTTTACTACTAGAAAACAGGCCTTTGGACGACCTACCAATTAAGCTTTAGTCTCGGCCAAAAATTGTATCCGGGGCTAAAGACCTTTAGTCCCGGTTGGTAACACCAACCGAGACTAAAGGTGGTTGGTGTTACCAACCGGGGCTAAAGGTCCTTCCCGAGTGGATTCAAAAGGAAAACGTACAGAACTACATCACGTGGGTTGTGTAGCTCAGTTGGTAAGCGTGTCTGAGGCAAGAGGTGCTGAGTTCAAATCTCACAAATGCACATTTATTTTTTATCGTGAGAGGCTTTAGCCCCGGTGGGGAAGCAAGCCCCTTCCCAACCGGGGCTAAAAGCCCATCCTGTAGTAGTGTTTGCAGGGCCAACACTCGAGCATCTCTATGGCCTCACTCATGGTCGGACGATCTTGTGGCTTCATTTGAATGCACCTTAGCCCAACGATGCACAGTTTTCTCTCCAACTCATGCATGTCAGATGCAACAGATATCTCACCAACTTCTTGTGCGGCTAAACGATCATAGACCCAGGCCGGGTAGTATGCTTGACTTGAGTTGGCTGCATTTTGATCTGCGTTCCTTCGCCCTCCCGCCATCTCTAGCAGTAGCATACCAAAGCTTAATGAGGAAAGCAAAAGGAGTGCAACTTTGTTGTATAATGCTTGCCTACAATGGAGATCTTTGCCAGATATATTGATGGTGGTTTAGCAATAGATTAAGCTTATAATGAATTTCCTTTGCTTTATCTTAGCCGTTGTTTGTCTGATGGGTGCGAATGCTGTGTGGGCGACGAAGTCCACCCCCATAATAACTTTGTGATAATTTAGGGTCACAACTCACAAGCATCTCACGATGTTGAGACCGGAATATTTTTCATTTTCTTCATGAAATAGACTTCCCTTTATTTTAATGGGCTGCCTCAGTCTCTTTAATATGAATGAATAAAGAAGTCAGCGTCCAATTCCAACTATCATCGAAAAAATAGATGTAGCGTTTCTAGGTGTTCATGTTGACGTCCTGATTGATGGTACTCCAAATTCGATCCTGAGGACAATCCTGGCAAAGATTTTGGCTTCAATATGCCGACCTCCTGTGATTGTGAACTGCATTATTTCGGAGTACTCATCAGATCAGATGATAAGAAGATATACAGACTGAAAGTAACATACTCCGCCATGGCCACTGCCATGCTGATCGCGTTTGGATGCGTGAGTCCAGCGGACTAGCGGCGACGCGGGCGAGCGGGTGGACGCGAGCGCGGCGGCCGGCGGTTGGAGGGCCAGCGAGTGCGACTAGCGCGGTGGCGTGAGGCGCAGCCTGCGCGAGGTCAGAGGTGGGGCCACACGGCGGCATTGCACACTACATTGCAGACATCCACATCACGCACGCACACTCACCTATATAAAGACACGGACCGAGCTCCCGGTAGATATGAAGATTCTCGAAGTCAGTACTGACGCCATGTCGACGGGAACGTCAATTACCACTTAACACATAATGTCAATAAATCCTAGAAAAATCCCAAAAAAAGATGTGAGCACCAGAATCTAAACTCTAGTGGGTAGAGTCTCACTGGACTGTCCTACCATTAGACTACAATCATCATTTCCTTTCCCCTTAGTTCAAGAGTAGAGGTCGTTTCTCATGGAAGAAACCATTTCTTCATTTTGTCTTCTCTTTCCTCATTAATTAGATAGCCATATCATCGTTTTGCTTACATGACATTGTCGATAGGGGAAACCATAGGGTCCCTAGAAACCAGCAAGACAGGACAGTGGACCCCACCGACTAACCTACTTAGGCACGGAGCAAAGCTACGTGCAATTTCCTAGAAGGGTTGTAATAGGATAGAGTTCTACACGATCAATTTAGGACTTACTTATTAGAATCTAACTAGGATCAGAAGAAAGAATCTGCAGCTGTCTCCAGACTATAAAGGGCGGCTAGGGTACCCCTGTAAAGAGAGAAGGCAATACAATACTCATCAAACACACCAAGACTAATGCCGACTAGACGTAGAGCTGTTACTCGAACATCTCGAGGGTTCAAATTAGTATAAATCGTCTTGTCTCATCCGATTTGCTATCTCAACTGTCGAGTCTCATTATTTGTCGAAGGTCGAACAATTGTCTCAGGTACCCAGTGACAGGCTATCAGTGGTAAAACATCGACATACATCTCATTTAATAGAGATACAAATCACAATTAATT
The DNA here is from genome assembly GCA_009763385.1 of Coix lacryma-jobi var. lacryma-jobi. Classification (NCBI taxonomy): domain Eukaryota; kingdom Viridiplantae; phylum Streptophyta; class Magnoliopsida; order Poales; family Poaceae; genus Coix; species Coix lacryma-jobi. The sequence continues at coordinate 153,403 of CM019822.1, read as the reverse complement.
CATCATTGTTATTGCCCTAAGATAGTCTTATATTAAAATCAGTAAACCAAATAACTTCAAAAGGTTGTGAGGACACAATAATCGGAGTGATATATGGGGACCCACCTAGATTTAACACATGTGATCATCTTCGCTCCACCAGAACCTCCTCCACCATTGCCCCCTCTTGGTCATCGCCCTGTGTCCTTCCTCTGACCAATTGTTGCTAGGGGGGCAAGCCTTAGTCACACTCCTGATCTCCACCAAAGGGCTAACTCTTAGCTTCACATTCTCTTATGGCCTCTACAACTAGTCCAACTGATTATATGGTCATGGTATCATTATGCTCTCGCTTGCAAGGATTTGTTGGCATCCTTTAGTGGTAACCATATGAGAAGATGGTTTCATAACTCCTTAATCTATCAAGCTAAGGAGACTCCCTCTAAATAGCCTATTGCAACAATGGAACCATGACCCATTGTAGTACCAGGATGCCCCTCAGGTTGCATACGACATACTCTTGATCCACCACACTAACTTCCATGTATCACCCTTCCCACACGGGAACAAACAATTCTAGAGTCACTCAAAACATGATCATAACTAATGTCAACTTCCTCTCTGACTGTGAGCAGTTGGTGCAATTTCTCAATGCAGCTGACCATTTCAATCCTCCAGACTGGAGGATCAAACATTTCACTCAGTTGTTCTCTAATCAATCAGCAAGTAGGAACCTTAGCATCCTCAAGATCAACATGCGATTAAACACTACAATAGATGCACTAGCTTGTCAAGCCCTATTTGACTTAGCTATTCGGGATATAGGCCCTCAATCATTTTGCTCCTATGAGCACAATGTACTCTAATGCCCCCTTCTTCAAGCTATACATTCTGTAAGCTTGACCAATGTAATGATACTCTCAGCAAGTTGTTGTTGATAATGAAATTGTTTGTTTTAAAAAAATTTATGTCCCCATGGTCTTCATTGTCCCTTGCTTCATAGGGATGGGCTACCTTCGACTAATAACCATCTACATTGCCAAGGAAGTGATCTTTTGATTGCGCTTGGCACAAGAAAAGGATGTAATTTTTAGTTGTGAAACAATCCCTTCTTACATATCTATGAGCTATGATCCTAATCCAGAGGAAGCTACATTGAAGAGTCATCAAGGAGGTTTTTATTTCATAAGACATCCACGACCATCCTTTAGCACCCTACTCAGAGTAGGCTACTCCCACCAAGGCCAGGGCCACCATTGTTAAGGCCTCACAACTTTTACTTTTGGCTATGTTCAATTAGTTGGTACATTTTTGCATGTTATTATGTTGTTGTAAGGCACTTCACTCCATCACCTTGACGAACAAATGATTTCATCACTTCAGCCAATCGTATTTGTGTTAAATTAATCGATCAGATTTTTTTTACTGAACAGAATTAATTATAGCATTGTGTCATAATAATCTTAATATATGATATAGGATAAGGTCCAATGTTCGAGCTATGTCAGATTTTATTAAATAGAATAATTTTAGGAAACTTCTGAGTTTCTAAGCTTGTATGTACGTAAGGAAAGTGTGACTACCCAACTAGCAGTCATCTAGTAATCACCTAATCAGGCCCAATAGTATGTTCTGCTTTTCGTTGGATCACCATTTGTGGCGATAATATGAAGGCAAACTAAATCTTCCCCTCATTTTTTTACAAAACATGCCACGGGGGTCCAAGTCAATCCAATATGCGTTTTTTATTATTACTAGGACTTAGAATCCTACGTCAAAAGGTTGTAATTGGCATCATATAGACACTTTGTGTTGCGCGATGGATTATTTCTTTTCTTTTTCTTTCCAAGCAGCTGTCGGAGAACGTTTAAAGTTGAAGTGTTGACCAATAAACATACATTTGTGTATAAGACTTAGTGTATACGTCTTGAGCGTCTACATTGTACCGTGCAATTCTTAGAAACATACCCCCTCGGTCCCGTATTAATTGTCGTTGGAGCACAGTAGCAAGTCCCGAAATAATCGCCGTTCCCTACGAAGGCTACTATGACGAAGAACAGGCAATAGCTGTAGAGCCCTACGGCACCCAGCGCACTCTGACGAAGTATCCCTCCTTTCCCCTCGCATGCATCCTTTTCACCACACAAAATTTTGGCCTTCTCGCATGCAGCCTCTCCACCACACAAAATTCTGGCCTGAAAGAAGAAAAGAAAAACTGCACAACGTCTTATAAGTCTTATCACTAGGGTGTTCAGATTTTTGGCTTTGTTCGGCTTGTCTTAAGCTGGCATATTTCGGCTTATTTCGGCATATTCTCTCCCACAGAATACTATTCATTCAACCGGAATCAGCCGGCTTATAGACCAGCCGAACAGAGCCTTTGACTCCCCCGTCTTAATTCGCGTGTCTCTCCTCAACGACGAATAAAAAGGGATGGAGGGAGTACATATTCTGTTGGGATAGGGCCCTAGGTGGTGGTGGCTATGATGGAGGGGAGAAGGGGGCTAGGGTTACAACGTGGGGAAGAGGGGCAACATGCAAAGGATAGAGGTGCAACACTAGAGTTTGGATACGAGATGGCAGTGGCGACGTGAGAGAGAGAGGAGGCGGCACAAAGAGAAGGGGAGGGAGAAGATAGAAGGCACTTGGTCTATTCATTGAATGGTTAAATGGTCCCTTGTATTTATAGTTTTGAAGGATTTAGCCTGTAATCAATCTAAATTGACCTACTTAACCTATGAATGATGAATGATGGCGACCACACTATACTACCTATATGGGTATTGTTCACATCGGGCCTGATTTGGGCCTAGTCAATGTCTCTTTGTCGTCTTGGGTGTTCGACATCACCTGTTACGCATGGAGGAGGAAAAGCTTTTCTTTATAAGTCACGTTGTCCAAAAACCGAAAGCTCAATTTCGTTGTACCAATTAAGAGAAAACGAAAGCCTTTAGGAAGTAGTACAAGCGTAACTGGTGACGCCAATGAAGGAATGAATTATACGTACAGCTATACTATAGGTCAAGGAAGGAATGAAGGAGCTATACAGGTCAAGGTTCAAGGAAGAAAGGAATTTACATATCTGATTAGTATATCTTACCTGTCACCAAAGATCCCCGTTTGGAACAAATAAGGAATCAGCTCTAACCATTCGACTCGAAAGGCAAACAAACCTGTACTTTTGGGAGGAAATAGAATTACACAAATACACATGGAAAGTGAGCACCCAATAGCTGTATAAACTTTTGACAAATCATAACCATGTAGAACAGTCACGTGTAAATACATTTAAAAAATAATAACCATATAGACTAATTAATCATCCATTAAGTATTAAATATTTTTTAGGGTAATTTATCTTATTTCTTTTATTATTGGTCTATTGTCCACTAAGACTAAGAGATAGGAGAATAGTACTTTTATTTATTCTAAACATGCTATATTAGTGCGTACTTTCAATTTCCTATACTCTTCCCATTCCTCCATTCCAAACACATATTCCTCTAAAATTCTTGTAACTTTTCATTCCTCTGTTTTCCATCTCGCTCCATTTGTGTTACTACGTTTCCTTTCTTATTCATATAGAGCAGAGTATTTTCTATTTCTTTATTTCAAACAGGTCCTAAATAGAAAGACCTTAGAGCATCTTTAACAGTCTGGTAAAAGAGATTGTTACCTTCAAAATTTAGTAAAACAAGACAAAAGAGCTCTCCAACAGTTTGTCATCTGACTTTGAAAATTTTAGCAACTTGATAAAAAGGCCGTCCGCGCACGTATTTATCCGCGCACAATTACGACTGCATATCCGGCGCATACGTCGATCTTTCTAGGACGTAAATATAATTTTGTTTCAGTCTCAGGGTTCCTAATGCATGTTTCCAAGAGGTGGAAGGGCATAGACATAATATTATTTCAGTCTCAAGGTTCCTGATGTAAATTAGATCTGGGTTTGCTGTTGGAGATGAGCTCTTTTTTACTTTGATATATCTTCTTAGGAGTTGGTAAAATACAATATTTGTCAAGTAAAATTTGACAAACTTTTAAAGATGCTTAAACAAATGGATTGGTCATGGATGATCGACAGCACCTATATGACGCATGCAAGCAGGAGAGAAGTTTTTCTTTATAATCCCGTACAAAAGCTCCGTTTGTTTGTACTACCAGGAAACGAAAGCTCCATTTCTTTAGAAGGTGCAAGCGTAACTCGTGACGTCTTGGGCGGTCGTAGCAAAGCTTGTGGCGAAGTCTATTGAACGGTTCGGTGTGAATTACTAGCTCATTCCACACAAGTTTAACAACATCTTGAAGCCAACGCAAAAAATACTTGAGAGCCTTAGGCCACTCAGTATAGTGTTTTGTGGTGTTGTTTCTAACATCTTGTGGAATAAAATAAAACATGGATTAATTAACACCTCACTCGCAATGCACAGTTTCGTTATATTGTTTAATAGTTATTTAATTCTATTTGTCATATAGAGTTGATAGTCATATCAAAAGAGCTAGCTTAATCACCATAAAACTCACATTTTCTCTCTCTTCATACAATATTATCATGTTATAAAAAAGCCCTGAAAACGTTCAATTTAGTCCTTGAATTATGCTGTTCGGCTTAATTTGGTCTCTGAACTATGAAAACATCCAATTCAGTCCTTGAACTATCCTAATCGGCTCACATTCATTTCCGGCGGCAGTTGTGACAGTGAGAAGAAAAAGGGACAAGTCGGTTACTATAGCAGTTTCCTATTTTTCTCTATTTTTAGAATTACTTTTAAAATCATATAACAACATGAGAAACTCCAAAAATAAAAGTTACTCAACTTTTCAAGATCTCCAACTTTGGTTTTGTAACCATCTTGAAATTCCAAATATTTTTAAAAAATAAGGTTTTGAAATTTAAATTTGAAATTAGGGTTTATAAAATAATTAGTTCACAAATTAGGTATTTAATTATGAACCAAACACTAGAATCAAAAGTACCATTTCATAATACCCAATTTGTGAATTAATTATTTTATAAACCCTAATTTCAAATTTAAATTTCAAAACTCTATTTTTAAAATATTTGGAATTTAAAGATGGTTCCAAAAGCAAACTTGGAGATCCTGAAAAGTTGAGTAACTTTTTTTTTTAGAAATTTTCATGCTGTTGTATGATCTTGAAAGTAATTTAAAAAATAGAATACGGAACTGCTACAGTCGACCGCCCCTTCTTTCTCCTCGCTGTCACTGGTGCCGTCGGGGATGAATTCGAGCCGATTAGGATAGTTCAAGGATTGAATTAGACGTTTCTATAGTTTAGGGACCAAATTGAGCCGAACAACATAGTTCAAGGACTAATCGGACGTTTTGATAGTTTAGGGACAAAATTGAGCCCATCGGCATAATTTTGCTTATTACGCGAAAAAAACCTCCGTGGGAGACTATTAAGTGCAAATTAAGTTCTCATGAAACTTTCATTAAAATTGGCCTTATATATCCACTTATCCAGCTAAAGATTTTGTTTTGATTTTATCTCTTGCCATATAAAGGCGCGTTTCTATATGCACCCAAACCTTTTGCACCCAATTCGATATTTCGATCTAGTCAGCGAACGTAGTCCAAAGGACCCTTCCTAGGCAAGTGCATAAAGCTCCAACCATACGTATGTGGAAACGTAACTCGTGACGTCAATCTCTAGTCTAGTCCAACGTCCAACTTAGAGATGGAATGATGAGTCCCCGTTTTTCTGCTATAAAAGGCAAAGGAGAACGAGAGTTCACGTATCAACCGGAACGAGCGCCCCCTGTTCCACACCTAAACGTGTAAGCTTTAAAGCTTGTGTAGCTGCAGCGCACCACATCTGACCTACACAGGCGCATTAGCATGGCATCGACGGTGAAGACGACGGCAGTGCCGGAGGTGGCCCTCCAGTCCGGCAACGCGAGGCCGATGCCGACCGTCAGTATGGGCACGGCGTTGTCGAGTGCCCTGCCGCACGAGGCCACCAAGACTGCGGTGCTGACGGCCATCGAGCTGGGGTACCGCCACTTCGACACGGCCTTCATATACGGCACCGAGAAGCCAATCGGCGAGGCCGTGGCCGAGGCGCTGCGCCGCGGGCTCGTGCAGTCCAGGGAGGAGCTATTTGTGACGTCTAAGCTGTGGTGCTCGCAGAACCACCCCGACCTCGTGCTGCCGTCCCTTCGGGAAACTCTCAAGTAAGTCCTCCCGTCGTACTATATATGAACTGTAAATGAATTTTTCTTCTCAAACCAAAAACATTCCTGTCGCGTGTTGTTGGACCAGGAACCTGCAGATGGAGTATCTGGACCTGTACCTGATCCACTGGCCGGTGTGCGTCAACGGGCCGCCCCAGTTCCCTCCCAAGAAGGAGGACGCCGTGCCGTTGGACTTCGAGGGCGTGTGGCGCGCCATGGAGGAGTGCCAGCGGCTGGGGCTAGCTAAAGCCATCGGCGTCAGCAACTTCACCACCAAGCACCTGGACAGGATCCTTGCCGTCGCCACGATCCCACCCGCGGTGAACCAGGTTGAGCTGAACCCAGTGTGGCAGCAGCGGACGATCAGGGCGTACTGCGCCGACAGGGGGATCCATGTCGTGGCGTACTCGTCGCTGGGTGGGCAGAACTGGGACGGGCAGGGCAACCCCGTGCTGGACTCTGAGGTGCTCGCCGAGATAGCCAAGGCAAGAGGGAAAACCGTCGCACAGGTATGCTGTTGGCGGCTGCCAGTGCCCGTGATAGTGTGGTGTTTCTAGAAGCATACGCTACTTTGGGTTTCCTACATTTAGTTTCTTCTTCTAAAATTTTAATAACTTTAAAATTTAGCTTTAACACAACAGCCTGATTTAGCACTTACCCACACCCACCTGTTTCAATGGTGCCTTGTCTTCATTTACTTAGGTGGCATTGCGATGGATACATGACCAGGGAGTGACATGCCTCGTTAAGAGCTACAACGAGGAGAGGTTGAAGCAGAACCTTGAGATTTTTGACTGGGAGCTGACCGAGGAGGACCGGCTCAAGATAAGCCAGATCCCGCAAAGGAAAGTTTGCCAGGTTACCAAAGTCTTGTTCTCGCAAGAGGGTGAGTTCACAATGGTGGATCCTGCAGAACTAAATACTACAGAGGAATAAGAACAGGAAACTGGCTTGCCTTGTGTGTTGCTGCATATATAGAGGAGTATCTCTACTTGTTCATATGAATAAGGCAATGTTCACCCTCATTGTTGTGTGTGTTGATGATGCTTCCCATCGGTAAATATCGCAGTATCCCCCGCACATGTGTCCTCCCCTTCAGTTGTCGTTGGATCTGCCTTTAGATTCGTGTCATCTGCTCCACGTGTTTATTACACAAATCTCAAAGCAGATCCAACAAGAATCAATGGGGGTGCATACACGTGCGGGGGGACACTACATCCGCGTTTGCTTCCCATCTTGTTCAGTTCCATATAGATTGTAACCATAACATTCACATGTTGCATATACTCGATGTCCAATGTGAGGTTTCCTATCCTGTTTAGTTTAGTATAAAGATTACAGTCACAACATTTAGATGCTGCTATTGACGCCCTTAGCGTCTTTCTCGATTGGCATGTCCAGTATCATTTGACACATCAGAATATACGGCGATTCTTCATGTGCTTCCTTTGGCAAGGGATACACTTCCAGGGGTGTCTGCTTAAGAGAGAAGCAGCACTATTTTAGCCGATGCCCAAGCTAGCCCAACCAATTCAGGCTAGTTTAATACCGTCTAGTGGCTATACAATATGCGACGTGTGTGCAAATATAGAGTGACAAAAAGTATATGAGATTAACATAGCGAGTAGTAGAAATATATATTTAAACCACAATACGACGATGAGAAGACGGTTCACGCTGGTTATATATCAATTAGTAAATGAGCGGTCACTCAACCAATTAAAAACTGATAGGAAAGGAAAACCCCAGACAGATGCACCTACCATACAATCTATGGACAGTACGAGAATTATATCCCAAAAATAAATGTGAGAAAATAATTGCTTCTTTAAAAATTTAGAAATTTAGTATTTAGTTTGATAGTATGTTATTGACGCGACAGAATTACGTCATTTATATACGTTAGTCTATAGAATTTGGTTTAATATTTTTGAATATATATATCATATCATATACATTAATATATAGACCACTACTATGAGGTATGAATCAAACATAGCGACGAGTATATTTATATATATAGACACAAATATAATAGCGTATTATAAGACATTCCAATACCACATAATGAGCATGTATGTGTTACTTCTCTGTATCACTGTAGGTATGCATTGCATGGTAGTAGTATCTACGGAAAATATAGATGAGGGAAATGGACGCACTCATAAGAGAGATAATAACCAACGATGGAAGGCTGGCAAAACACTATTACCCATTGAGTATACTATCAGAGAAAAGGCACTCAGTGTGCTCATGAGGAGCTCCATAATCTCTTTCGTCAGCGAGGAAGAGTGTGGGAGCGTAGTACGCGAGTCTCTCATTGTAATTATGACCACTCACGTTTAGAATTGGATACTATTGCACTAGATTCTTGTATCGTCGCATAAGAAGGATGGAGTTCTACTGTATTGCGTGGATATCACCTGCAGTAATTTGCGATATACTTGGAGTATAGAGATATGTGTATGTAATCAATACATAAATGGACTGCATTGTGTTGATTCATAGAGGAGTCTCTCTACTTGCATACTTGGATAAGACAGAGTGTATACCACTCCTCAATGCTCGTGATTGATTGACACAGATGTGAGTTGTATCCCAGTCTATGTCCTCACGAATCATATTCTGAAAGATGCTAACCATATCATTACACGACATATAAACCAGATAGTCCAAATAAGAGAATAATGCACATATTTCCGATCCTCTCTTGAGTTAAAGAAAAAAAGTGAATATTATAAGAGTATAATCGATTTCACAAGATGTTATGTACTCACCACCGCATTAAGCGTTCACTATATTATCGAAATGTCATGAGTCACACTAGTATTCAATATGAGCACATCATCATCTCGTATCTCGCGAGATGAAGTCTTTATAAATAATCCTTATCTCATAGCGCTACAACTCTTTACACTATCTAAGCCGTATTCCAGCTCTGTGTATAGTAAGGACAAGAGAGCGTTCCTCACGTGACTGTCACATTGAGCTCAAAGATATCTCTCTTCCCTACGATAAAATTTTTAGCGAACTTTGAGTCCACTCATATTCTATACCTTCCTCATGTCGATATTGTAGAAGATTGTGAGCATGATAAATTTGTATCGAACTCAATCTCTACGGATGTATAATAAATATATACAACAAGTGATGTTAAAGCGACACTCGAGACCAACACTCTCGTTCACACCACACAATTTCATTGAGAGACGACATAGTCGTGAGTGCGATATATGAAATGGTCACTCATTCGACTCTGACACACAAATGTAGGAAGTAATTAAACGAGAAGAAATCAACACCATACAGAGCTAGTATAATGTGAGCGTAGAAAAATTATACCGCACTCGTATCGCACAATAGTGCGAGAGAGCAACCTAACACACGCGAAGCAATCATGATCACATACTAGGGTAGATAGCCAATACTATGCGTGGGAGATAATTAATGTGTTATGTGTATTCTATGGTTTGATCAAAAAGCCATGTAGAACATGATTTACGTCTAACCCTCCACATTGTATCATTTCGAGTATGCAATACATATGTGAGAAATTAGTGATTTTGAATAATCAATCTTTAATATAATACAACGAAGCATCTGCAGATGGACAATCAACGTCAATCTCGAACCAATATAACTTCACAGCAAATTTATCGCGAAGGTTCGATAATAGTATTCGTGGATAATTTGACAAATGTGGAAGAACTGTTAAATCATTAGTAGACACGACAATCCTTCATGCATATATCTATATAGCAATGCAAACATTTTTTTGTTTTCTCATTATTTCTTGCTTCTATAATATATCCAATCAAAGTGCAGATATGTTCACCAGCGAGGACCCGATGTGTTAACTGCACCGTTCGTTGTCGGAAGTCACCGTCCGAAGAGAACAAGACACCGCTGCCGGTGGACGAACAGTCACACACCATTGTGCGCTCTGCAGGATCTGACTACTCCAAACCCGCCTCCACTAGTGAGCCCTCCAGGAGTCAAGCTTCTCGCAAATTTATTCGTAGTATATCACAGCCTAATCACCTGCCTTATATAAGTGCTAAACATACTTTAATGCAGAGCATGTATATATCACTACCCTGGATCATTGAGTACTCTACCGAGAGAGTGCAAAGATTTTTCACACTATAATTGTAAGTGCAAAAGGAAAGCACAATTATCCGCATACCAAATCCAGAGACGAGAGAGATCACAATATAACCAAAGCTAAAAGTCTAGTCCATCTATTATCGCATAGTTATCTCGGATTTCTGAAGTTTATGGCGAAGTCTATTAATATATCTCTACGCAGATAATAACATACTCAATTGAATACGCGAGATAATCACACTACTGCAAATGTAGCATGAAAACACAGCTCATAGACATCACGTAGATCTAACGCGAGCAGAATGAGCTCATAAAACCACACTCCTACAAACCTTTATATCAAAGATAAGCTTTCTCAAAATATTACGTAACCAATTATTATATAGAGGAACATTATGCTCGCGACCGATGTGCGTGATATTGAAGCCCTTTGATTGTCCCACTGGTCGCGCTCCGATCACACAGTTACGACTCTCTATACCCTCCTCCATATCGGTGTGAGTCATCGTGCGTGCACGGTCGTGCGTGAGCTTTAATTGTTTCTTGTTAGAAAAAAAACACTCCCAGTTAACTTCAATATTTTGCATGACAAAGTCCATATGAGCCCTAGATCCAGGTTACGCCAAGGTCGTACTGCTATTAACTAGCCTGAATTGCGTTAAGGGCTAGCTTGGGCATCGGCCTAAAATAGTGCTGCTCTCTCTTAGAGCAGTCACGCCAGCCTTGGACACGTGACCTCTATCCCTTGCCAAAGGAGATGCACATGAAGGAGTCGCGCGTCAGTTCACTGTAGCTGCAGTTGTCAAATGATATCGTGCGACACTCTGCCGAAGGGTCGAGAAAGACGCCTTTTTATAGCGGCCCTGTCATAGGCATGCATCTTAAATGTTGTTGAACTGTAATCATATATATACTAAACCTAAGAGCGAGTCATAGGACCTCAGCGAGCGATCTCTGCGGCACTCTGAGTATATGCACATGTGAATTCTATGGTTTACAATTCTGATACTGGACTGGAACAAGATGCGCGAAGCAACACGCTGGATGTCAGTGTGCCCCCCGCACCGTGTGTAGTGCAACTCCCATTGATTCTTGTGTAGTCTGCTTTGAGATTGCTGCTACATAAACACGTGGAGCAGACGGATGACACGGAATCTAAGGCAGATTCCAACGACATACTGAAGGCAGAGACACATGTGCGGGGAGAATACTGCCGATATTTACCGATGCGGAAGCATCAATCAACAACACAACAACACCATTGAGGGTGAACACTTGCCTTATGTCAGATAATGAACCAAGTAGAGCATACTCCCGTTATATATTGCAGGCATAACACACAAGCGCCAAAAGCCAGTTTCCTGTTCCTTATTCCTCTGTAAATATTAGTTCCATCGCAGGAGTCCACCATTTAATTATTTGTGAACTCACCCTCTTGCCGAGAACCAGACTTTTGGCTTACCTTGGCAAACTTTCCTTTGCGGGATCTGGCTTTATCTTGAGGACCCGGTCATTCCTTTCAGGTCCAGCTATCTCCAGTCAAGAATCTTCAAGCGGTTTTCTGCTTCCAACCTTCTCTCCTCGTTGTAGCTCTTAACGAGGCATGTCACTCCCTGGTCATGTATCCATCGCCAATGCCACCTAACGTAAATGAAGACAAGGCAACATTGAAACAGGTGATGAGGTGTGGGTATAAGGCGTAAATCAGTGCTGTTGTCGGGTTAAAGCTAAATTTTTAAAGTTATTAAAATTATGGTAGAAGCAAAAGAACTAAAAACTGAGGAAACCAAAGAGCGTATGCTTCTAGAAACACCACACTATCTACCGGGCACTGGCGTCCAGCCGCCAACAGCAATACCTGTACTGCGTACGTTGTGTACCTCTCTGCTCTTGCGAGGGCGCTATTCTCTCGTGCCGAGGCCACGCCTCATGATGGTCCAGGCCACCAGCACGTTGCCCCTGCCCGTTCCCCAGTTCACTTGCCCGGAACGCCTAGCGCAGCGGGAAGTACGCCATATCAGCGATGCGCTGGTCCACCCCTGTCGGGGTTCGTCCGGCGATGTCCACAGTACGGCCACTGACGTCCGCCGCTGCTGCCCACCACTGGGTCAGCTCAACACGTCCATTTCTCCCCATGCGGCGAGCCGGCGAGGTTGCGCTGAGTGTGGTGGAGGCTGACACGGAGGCAAGGTATCCCTGATCCGAGTGTGCCTTGGGGCGTGCTGGAAGTTGGGCTGGTATCAGGGTGGCGCCAGACGTACGTCGCGCACGATTGGCTTTTAGCTCTAGCCCCAGCCGCTGGCACTCCTCCATGGCGCAGGGCACACACTCTGTCCCTCGTACAGATCACGCACGGGCGTCTGCCTTGGTCTCTGGGTGAGCGCACACCATGCGGCCGGCCCACGGATCGGCCCCTCCTCCCACAGGCCCTGGCCAGTGGCGAGTCAGGTCATGCAGGGTCCAGATACGACCGATGCTGCACGAGCGTGCTCTGAGTATGTCCCAAAACACACTTGACTAGCGAATGTTTTGGTTAGAAGAAAAATTCATTTACAGTTCATATATAGTACGACGGCAGCAGCGTTGTCAGTACTACAGAGTACCTGTCCCAAGGACGAAGCACGGAGGTCGGGGTGGCTCTGCGAGCACTCCACAGCGTTAGGACGTCACTCAAGATCCAGGCGTGCCTCCCCTGGGACTGCACCGAGCCCGCGGCCCGAGCGTCCTCAGAGTCACACGGGGGCGTCTGCGCGCGTATCTTGCCTCTTGCTCGGTTGCGCGTATCATTGGACAAGGGCCGTGCTCGTAGTCCATAGCTGGCCTTTCGTGCTCTGTATACCCCCATGTCTCGGCCATGCGGACACGCGCGTCACAGACCGCGCAGCGTCGTGGGGCGCTGGCCTCTCGCTGCGAGGCGCGGCAGCGACGCACTCTACAACGCGACAGATCTACGCGCCGGGCCCTGCGTGCCCTTCAACGCGCGTGGCCATAGGCGTCGCACCGGTCACAGCCGACTCGACAGTCAGACGTGTGTGGCCGGACTTGGAGGCGTCCAAGCTCACTGCCGTCTGTCTTCACGTCTCGAGAGTGCCATTGCTAATGCGCGCGTGATGGTAGGCCGTGTCACGACTGTGGTGCGCCGTGGCAGCAGCTGTAGAAGGTAAGCATTTAGCTTACACGCTTTCAGGATGCTGGAACAGGGGTGCTCCGCGTTCCTCTCGTGGCGTCGATAAATTCCGTGGTAAGCGTACTGTGCCTCTCGGTGCTCGCTATTCCCTTTTTCGTTCGTTATAGGCAAGAAAAAAGCCGCGAGGAACTCATCATTCCTTCTCTAACGTTTGGAACGTTGGCACTAGGACTAGAGTATATGCGAATCCGTCACGAGGTTACAGTTTCCACATACGTTATGGTTTGGAGCTTTATGCACTTGCCAGGAAGGGTCCTTTGGAACTACGTTCGGCTCGACTAGATCGAAAATATCGAATTGGGTTGCAAAAGGTATTGGGCTGCATATAGAAAACGCGCCTTTATTTATGAAGAGATAAAAATCAAAACAAAAATCTTTGCTGGATAAGTGGATATTATAAAGGCCAATTTTGTAATGAAGTCGTGTCATAGAACTTAATTTTGCACTAATAGTCTCCTCCCCCCACGGATAGGTTTTTTTCGCGAAGTAATAAGGCAAATTATGCGATGGGGCTCAATTTTGTCCCTAAACTATCAAACGTCCGATTATTCCCTTGAACGTATGTTGTTCGCTCAATTTGGTCCCATAAACTATAGAAACGTCTAATTCAATCCTTGAACTATTCCTAATACGGCGTCGAATTCAATGCCCCAGACGCGTCCGCGCACCAGTTGGCAGCTGATGGAGAGAAAGAAGGGGGCCAGCCCACCCCACGCGCCCACGCCACGCGCCGGTCTGCGACCCACCCTGCACCGTCTGCAGTGGATGGCGTGCGCCACGTCGGACGGGTTCGGTCGCACTGTAGCCAGTTCCGATGCATGGCTCTAGTTTTTGGAGAGCAGTTACTTTTCAAAAGCTCGCATACAACGAGCATGAGAGAATTCTAAAAAATTATAAAGTGATCAAACTTTTCAGCGAGATCTCCAAGTTGCTTTTGGAACCGATCTTGTGAAATCTCCACCAAAGTCATTTATATATTAAAATAGATAGTTTTGAAATTTATAAGTTCAAATTAGGGCGGGGGTTTACCTAAGAGCTAATTGAGAGTAGTCACAAGAGGGTTGCTTGGGAGGGACGCCGTCACATGGTGGGCCTATTATTGAGATATGGGTACTTTTGATTCTAGTGGTTCTCGTGCATGAATCGAGAGCACTATCTCTGAGATTTCGAACTAAACTATTTTATAACAAACTCCTATTTCAAATCTTAATTCACACAGACCTTTTATCTTTAAGAAGATCACTGTTGGAATTTCAGTGATGCGTCTGACAAAAACCAAAGTTGGAGATCTCTTATACATAGTTCGCTTGAGGTATATCAGTTTCTATTTTTTGGGAGCTTTCTCAGGTGATGTATTGAGTGATTGATGTTATACAAAAAGGTGAATTCGTGAAAAATACGAAGTACCAGAATAGTCGGAAACTGCTATAGTAACCGGGGAACTTGTCTCCGTGTGGTTTCTGACTCGAGCGATCTCACAACTGGGGGCAGCGAAGAGAATGCTTATGAAATGTCTCAGGCGCGGCCGTGGAGCATTAGGATTATGTTCAAGCGGAGCGCACCATTCTGAGAGTTGGAGTTTCATAGTTCAGAGACCAAAATTAACGGGTGCCGAGCGAGACAGAGCATAATTCACTTGTGAAGGAACTAAAATAGTGATAAGCAGTACTCTTCAGGGTGCTTTGTTTGGCTATAGAGCGCAC
The DNA here is from genome assembly GCA_009763385.1 of Coix lacryma-jobi var. lacryma-jobi. NCBI lineage: Eukaryota > Viridiplantae > Streptophyta > Magnoliopsida > Poales > Poaceae > Coix > Coix lacryma-jobi. The sequence goes on along the minus strand of CM019822.1, from coordinate 138,231 downwards.
TGGATAATATGTGTGCATGAAGGAGAGAGGAAAATGTCGAGTTTTATGAAGCTGAGTAGTGTATATTTATAGGCTTAGCTCGTTTTGACTGATGTACTCTCATCTGAGAGCGTCTGACTTATTGTTCTATAAAATAGAAATTAAAATTCACACTTATAATAAAGACCGAAGTTATAACGAGATAGCTAGTGCATGGCGCTGCACCGTGAGGCCGCTGGGTGCTACTAATGGCAGCAGAGTCTGCATGTGTTCTATGTGTGTATCCTCACAAGAACGGGATCGTTAGAGTGCACGTCAAGACCCAGGCACCACACCACAAAACGACTGCTTGGGCTCATGCACTGCAGTGCCGCTGCCCTGAGAGGCCTGCTCAGATTTTTTCCGAAGGCTTGCCTCAAGGCGATGTTGGTGTCAAACTCTCGAGTCGTGCCTGACGTAATATATCGCGAGTAGTAATTCAGCACCGAACCGTTCAATAAGAGCTCGCCACAAGCGTCTCTGCTACGACCGGGCGCCATAATAGCACGTTCACGAGTTACGCTTGCACCTTCGTGCATACACAAAATGAGGGGAGCTTTCGTTGTCCCTGCCGGCGCACAGATGGCCTCCACTGACGTCGTAGTGTTACGAGAAACAAACGTGAGGCCTTGACGGCGGATTATAAAGAAACAACTTCGTGCTCGCCCTGTGGCATTGCGTCGTGTAGTATGGCACGTGCTGATGCACGCAATGCAATGCCAGTGAACGCAGATCCATGTTTAAAGGCATGCCTCTCACAATGAGCTGGTGTCCTAAATTAGTTATACTTGACTAGAGTGATTGTATTTACCGAGAGCGGTGCGACTAAGAGAGAATATATATAAGTGCAAAGAGGCGATATAGGCACGCACAAACACACGCTCGATCGCTGGCTTGTGAGTCCAAACATTGCACTAAACCCAGTACTAATTTACTAGCAGGAAGGCCCTTGAGGGGATCTGACCAAGTAATCAGTTTGGAAATGTCTATGCGCCGTTCCACCGCGTGGCTTGGAAAACTATGGCGAGTGAGGAGAACCCTGAGACGAAACATACAATTTTATTTTAGCCGTGCCGCCTAGAAAGATACGACTTATGTCGGTGGTACCGGATATGCAGTCGTTAATTGGTTGCCGGCGCGGGGCGAGTCGAGGACTAGTGACGGCAGCGGGGTGCGGCGGACGGCCCTTTTTATCAAGTTGCTAAAATTTTCAAAAGTCAGAATGATCCAAACTTGTTGGAGAGCGCCTTTTGGCGTGTGTTTTGCACCTAGAGCAATTTTAGAAAGTTGGCGGTTGAAAGGAGGCCTTATAACATCTCTCTCATTTACCCAGACTGCTGTGATGACAGCGAGTGCGTTCGTGAAGTCTTTCTACTTATAGGACCATGTTTGAAATAAAGAAATAGAAAATACTCTGCTCTATATGAATTAAGAAAGGAAACGTATAACACATAACTGATAGCGAGATGGAAAACCAGAGGAATGAAAAGTCAAGAATTTTAGCAGGAATATGTGTTGGAGATGGAGAAATGGCAAGAGGTAATAGGAGAAGTCTGAAAGTACGTGCACTTAAATAGCTCTAGTTATGTTTATGAAGAATTAAATAACAAAGCTATACTATTCATAAACCATTAGTACTCTGAGGCTTATAGTGGACCCAATAGACAATATAAAGAAATAGATAAATTATACACATAAGTAAAAAAATATTGTGTAGTACTATTAGATATATCAATCTAATTATTCTATTATTGTGGTGGATTAAATCTCTCTCTATAAATACAGGTATATTGAGCGCTACAGAACTCATATACTACCCTCATGCGTATATGATAGATACAAAACATATCAAATAATAGCGAGCATTGAGTGGACAGTAGCTTCACTATCTCTTTCACAAATAGTGAAATTCTGATCGCTTAAATAATATCGCTAATGCTCATTTCACTCCCTCTCTAAACCACAAAGATATAGAGTACCACAGTGTGTTGAGCCACCATTTCGCAGTCGAAATGGTTATGAGTCTGAGTGTCCATCTAATGTCTTCCAACGGGAGATCTCTTGCTGACAGTAAGATATACTATCAGATATAGTAAATTACCTTTCATGTCCTCATTGAACCTTGACCTGTATAAGCTCCTTCCAATATACCTTCCGGATTGAATGCCTCCGGTATGATAACCGGACAAGATCCGGTATTGCACGGGTTGCGCTGGACTGTCCTTCTCTCTCCAAATATTATGCTCAATAGACAGCTACGCTCATGCACATCATTCACTCCACCTATATTGGTCAGTCGTGCAACGCAGTTTTACAGCTTATTCATATACTTACCTAAAACTATGGCTTTCTGGTGCTCTTGCGTGTGAAATATACGGATAAAAACGAAATCGCTATCATATGTTCAACTATATACGAATTGAGAATACAACACAGTGTTATTACTAGAAAAAAAAAGTAATAATGCACCTCCATCAAATGGGATGGACCAGCAACAGGCTGCATGTCGAACACCAAGAGACGACAAAGAGACATTTGACTAGCGCCCAAATCAGGCCTGATGTGAACAATAACCACATATAGAGTCTATAGTGTGGTTCGGCCATTCACTTCATCATTCATAGGTTAAAGTAGGTCCCAATTTTAGATGATTACAAGCTACAATCCTTCAAAACTATAAATACAAGGGACCACTTTAAAACCATGTCGATATATGTAGATATGACTATCACAGCGTGCAAGTCTTCACTCGGTCTATATACTCCCCCCTCCTGTCTGCTTTTCGCGTTGCCGCACCTCTCTTCTCCTCTCCCGACGTCGTCCAAGCTTTGCCATCTCCTATCCAAAACTCTAGTGTTGCACCTCGGCTATCCTTTGCATAGTTGTCCCCTCCTTCACCCACTCGTTGTTAACCCTAGCCCCCTTCTCCCCTCCAATTCATAGCCACCACCCCACCTAGCGGCCCTAATCCCAACAGCAATATGTAACTCCCTCTCCATCACGCTTTTATACTCTATATCGATCAGAGGTGTTATGGGGCTCGTAAGAGAGGACCATCCACGGCCGTGCACTACTTTAGAGACTCCGGCGGATCTGATTTCTCAACGCGCGTCTCTTACAGTGCGTCCTCCACGTAGTTGATCTCTCTCTTGAGAGTAGTATACTTGCTTGAATACTCTTCACAATACTTTTCAAACGCAGAAAAGACAACATCACACACAGCAAACTCCCTTGCGGTGGCCTGCGTGATTTACACGAGGCGGTTGAATGCGGAGTAGTCATCTGCGTATAGGGCCATCTAGAAATATGGAACGTAAATAAGAGGCCCACAGAAGATTAAGTGTCACACGCGTGAGAATCAGACGCAAACCCGAAACACCCATAACGCAAAAACGTCCTGAACTATCTCCTAGTGTGCAATAAGAATTATACAAAGTTGGTTGCCCAGTGCTAATTATTCTCTGGTGCTTGTGCGTGTCAGTTGCTGCCCTCTATGAATAATTTTTTGAATGCCTCTCTCTGGTGCGAGAACCCACAGACTGAGTGAGCTATTCGCCATAGTATAGAAGGGCCAAAATTGATGGTGGTGACTAGAAATAAGCGGACTCAGCTAATAGCGACGAGCGAGGCGGTGTAGAGCAGGAAAGAGGGGTAGTTTACTTTGAGATATGCGAGGAACCGTGCGCTGGATGCCACGTAGAGGCCGTACTACATAGAGGTCGTTATCTGGAACACTTCTAATTCATGGAATAGTAGCCTTCCGTAGGAATCACAGGCCAGAGCCTTCACTTATAAGCTGGGCAGGCGTGAGACGTTTGCGCGGTATATACTATAAGCCTCGACTTCCGACACATAGACCGTGTGATCAGTATTCTATATAAGCTGCGCGTGACAGGATCAGCTCATAGGCGCGGACAAAATGTGTTCATTAAGCGAAGGAATAGCGCAACCCGGTATGACCTTGATATCAATGTACGAAGCTCATGAGCGTATACACTAAGATCTTGGTGACACAAGCAACATGTACTGTTCACATGAGTCAACACAACTATCCAACTACTCTTTTATATTGTTCTCCGTACAAGCCGAATTGGAATATAATGCGCACAAAGAAAACACGAAAGTATACTTCTCAACTCGGGCATGTCAACACACAAGTGTCTATATGAGAATTACCTACACACCCTTAGTGTGTTCACAGGGTATATTCTAAGTCCTAGTGATAATAAAAAAACCATATTGGGAGTTGACTTGGACCTACCCGTGGCGATGTTTTGTAAAAAAAGAGGGGAAGATTTAGGTTTAGCCTTCCATATATCGCTGCCTGTGAGCCAATATACATGGTGATCCACTCTGACTAAAATAGCAGAAGACATACTATTGGGACCTGATTACAGGGATTATAGAGACTGTCTAGTTGGGTAGTCACAACTTCATTAACGGTACCCCATACGATAAGCACTTAGAAACGCTCAGGTAAATCTCTTCCCTTCTAACAATTGATTCTAACTTAAATAATAATCGACAGTAGCTCGAACATTGGACCTTATCTTATATCATATTTAAGATTATTATGAAAACAATACCAGTATAGATTAATTCCTGTTCAGTAAAAAAAACACTACTATCGATAATTTAACACAAAAGACGTACACTTGGCCTGAAGTGATAGAACCCATCATTTTGTTCGTCTATAGGTGATGGAGTGAAGTGTGCCTTACAAACGAATCAATAATAACATGCAGATTCACACTGTACCAACTTAATTGATCGATATCAAAAGCTAAACAGTATTAGTGAGGCCTGACCCTTACAAATGGTTGGCCCTAGGGGCCGTTCGGGTGAGAGTAGCCCGCACTCCTCACGGATCTAACAAAGGATTTAGCTGTTAGCTCAAAGGCTAATCAAACATCGCTGGTGATCTAATAATAGAATATAAAACACTCAGATAATAGAAAAACACATACATAGATATCGAATAATCGATGAACAAGATAAAGGTATGATAGATAACCCGAGTATATATATATAGAGGAGAGAAGTGAGAGAGAGAGAGTGAGATATATACGTGGACACGAGTGTGATTGAGACAAACAACAATTACACTATTCGCGAACACAATTCATAAGAAATGTACACTCTAGACCAAGTGACGCAACACTAAAAAACCACGATCCACAATAAGCATTGGAGACTCCACATGATATGAATGAAGTATATGAATCGAAGAGTATCCTACCACATATAAGAGACAAGAGAGAATAGAGAGACCTAGAGGAACATAAATATTATATATATTATATATTAAATCACCCACTAAGCTGAGAGAATTACAATACACATTTAGGATCACAGCTATACACGATGAATAAATAAGCATTAGAATAAGCGAGACCGAAGCGAGATACAGCATGATGAGTCACAAGATACAATTCATAAGCTCAATAGAGAAGCAAAAAGTGATTGAGGGCCTATATCCCGAATAAGCGTACTCGAGGTCTAAATATTGGGACTGTAACGAAGGGCGTCGAGTGTGTCCTATTTGCGTGCAACCATCTCTGTAGTGTTGTGGTAATCGCACTAATTGTGTAGTGTGGATCTTGAGTGCCATGCACTAGTTGCCTACTTGACTGATTGATTAGTAGAACAACGTTACTAGGTAAACATGTATTGTATCCGCTTCCAATGTATACTGCGACGGATTGAATAAGGAAGGCTCAGCCGGTGCATTCGCAGAAAATTGCACCATACTGCTCACAGTCAGAGGATGGAAGTATGAACATTTAGTTATGATCATGTTTGAGTGGACTCTAGAATGTTTGCTTCCGTGTGGCAAAGGTGTGCATACATGGAAGTTAGCGTGTTTAGGCCTGGAACAGTGCAAAGAAGAGTATGTCGTCGATGTGTGCGAGTATACCCTGCACGCGCGTAATCCACTACAGGCTGTTGAAGGCATGAACATCTATCACATGCCGGATCATAGGTTTACCCAGTTGAGTCTTTGCAATAGCTATTAGACGGGAGGCTCTCCTTAGCTCATTATAGATTAAGGTGCGAGCTATAGGAGATAACTCGTCCTATCTCATAACCGTGAATTGATTTAGCGTCCACCAGTAAAGACTTGAGTATAGCCACTACACTACCCCAGTTGGCCATATACCAGCACTGAGAAGGCCCATAGATCATGGATGGCCCTGCACTGCTTGTGGGCTCGATACCATGACCATATAATCAGTTGGACTAGTTGTAGAGGCCATAAGAGAATGTTGAAAGCTAAGAGTTAGCCCTTGTGTGAGATCAGTCGAGTGTGACTATAGGTCTTGCCCCGTGCCATGCAACAATTGTCAGGTTAAGGACAACAGGGCTGATGACCAAAAGAGGCGATTATACCGGACATGTTCCGGCTATGGCAGTACCGCACAATGGGTGCGAGGAGAGTTCTGGTGAGATGCGGAATGCGCATGATCAGCATATGTGGTTGACAATCTAGCTGAGGATGGCGTCCCCAAC
>CM019822.1:116055-131203 GCA_009763385.1 Coix lacryma-jobi var. lacryma-jobi | reverse complement strand
TTCTCCGGGCGATGGGTGATGACCCTGCCGGTATACTGCGGAAGGAGCCCATCCACGTTCCGTAGGTAGAACCAGTGGTCATCCCACCCCGCCTGGTTGGTGGACAGCTTGTAGCGGAGGTAGTCGCGGGGGAACGTTGGCCGACGAAGGCCCGGTCCTCGCGGTGATGGTAAGAGAGCCCACACGCGCGAGCCTCCTCCCGCTCGGCTTCGCGGCCTTGTGGAAGAGCTCGCCCCGGAAGAGGTGGACGAACATCTCCCAGTGTGGCTCAATCTTCAGATACCTCTCGCACACCGCGGCATAGATGGCGGCGTGCGAGATGGAGTTGGGGGAGAAGTGTTGCAGCTCCACCTCAAAGTGATGCGCCAGCCCCCGCATGAAGCGGCTCGGCGGAACACCGAGCCCCATGCGGTGGTAGCGCGTGAAGCTGACCACGTACCCCGCCGGCGGGTGCGGCTCCCGGTGATCTGCCGATGGGACAATCCACCACGCAGGACCCTCCTCCGGGTTGGGGCGGAGGAGCCCCCGCTCCACCAGCGTCTCCAGCTCCTGCTGCGTCGCCTTCGTCGGACTCCAATCTTCAGGCGGCAGCACTTGGGCGGCCATGGCGGCGACGTCGCGGATCTGAGCGGCGGACGGACGGCCGGGAAGATTCCCAATTGCTGGCTCGGGAAGAGGGCGTGTGGAGGCTACGGCGGCGGCTGAAGGCAAAGGCAAAGTAAAAGAAACCCACACCCCTCTTTCGATACTTATAAGAGAAAACCCCAACGGGCGAGGTGTCCCACGGCAGCGAAAAGGTAACCGCACGCATTTAATGTGCCCACCTAACCGCATCTCGAGCTGGTCGACAGGTACACGCGGCAACTCCGCATTCGCTCCGCTCTTCCGGGCCCACCACGGCCGCCGCTCCGAATTCTCGTCAGTCGCCCTAGCGCCACGATCTCCACTACCTTGCCTAAAAAGGCGCGCCCAACGGGCAGAAGGTTTCCAAGCGACGGAGGCTTCTTTAGGAAGGTAAAAACGGGCCCCGACCCTAAGTCTCGAGGCAGCGAAGGCTGACCCTCAAAGAGGGTTCGACAGCCGGCTTCGAGCACCTGAGTCAGGGACACCAAGGGGCGCCACTCGCGGCATAACTCGAGGGCCAAGCCCTCGAGGCCCCTCACGTGTATCCAAGGCAGGGTGCACGACATGTAGAGAGGTCCCCTCGGAGGGAGGCATCGAGCCACTGGGTCCTATCGAATGGACCCGGCACTCCTGCAGACCGAGCGCCCATGCTTTATGAGATCGCCTCCGGGCTACAATCGACCCCATCGAACGGGGCACGAGGTCTCACTTGGATTCCCCCGTTACCAGCTCACCGGGAACCTCGATACTCGCTCGCTCGTGGTAGTACGAGGCATCCCCCCTCGCATCCGATCGAAAGGACTCGCGGGACGACAAGCCAGGGCAACCGGCGTGCCGGACGGCTCGAAGTGCCGGCCGGTCGGTTCAGCCTGGCACCCCTCGACGAAAGAGGGTAAAAAACTCGGGGGCTCGACACCCCCGAACCTAAAAAACACAACTAATATTCACGCTCGTAAAAAAGCCCACGAGGGAGTCCTAGCCACTCCCCCGTGGCCTCGGGGGCTACACCCGCGGGTGTCGCGCGCGCGACACCCACGGAATCGAGACAACTAAACCCTCGAGAACCGGCTAGCTGACCCTCGAGATCCCAATCGGGAGCCCCTGCTCGAGTGCAAGCACTCAAACAAGGGCTCGGGGGCTACTGTCGGGGGACCGCAAAAGGGGTACCCCCAATCAATGCAAAACAAATAGGTTAAACCTAGAACACCAATTAATAACAAACCTAGCAAGTCTAACCCCCTAAAAAGCCAACCCCTCGAGGCCTATAACGCCGGCCCATCACTGGGGAGCCTGGGCCCGCCAAAGCCTTACTGTCCGCCTCACGGCAGCCTGCCCCTCGAGCCCCGGCACATAGGCCTCGAACCCACTATAGCCGTGCACCGCTCCTCGAGACCCCACGCGGGGACCTCGAGCCCCTCTAGTACGGTAACCTACCCCTCGAGGCCTACAACGCCAGCCCACCAAGCCGAAGCCGGAAAACCCATTAAGCGGAAGTAGGCTGCGTCAGCCCTCCAAGCCAGGCCTCGGGCGAATGCTCATTCTCCGTCTCGCCCGAGCCCTCTGAGCCAGGCCTCGGACTGGCGCTCGTTCTCCGTCTCGCCCGAGCCCTCTGAGCCAGGCCTCGGACTAGCGCTCGTTCTCCGTCTCGCCCGAGCCATCCGAACCAGGCCTCGGGCTGGCGCTCGTTCTCCGTCTCACCCGAGACCTCCGAGTCAGGCCTCGGGCGACCGAGCCCCCCGAGCCAGGCCACGGGCTGGCGCCCGTTCTCCGCCTCACCCGAGCCCTCCGAGTCAGGCCTCAGGCGACCGAGCCCCCTAAGCCAGGCCTCGGGCTGGCGCCCCGTTCTCCGCCTCACCCGATAATAAAACTTCTTTCGATAATAAAACTTATCAAGCCCCAATTAACCCCCTAGTGCCTAGAAGGTGTTTGACAAGAATCAATTGCACAAAAGACTATCGCTAAACCATTTCTACTCTAGCATTGCAATTCAACTTATGAAAGAACAACAAGTAAATGCGGAATTGAATTGCTCAAAGGTAAATGCGTAGAGAAGAGAGTAGAGATGACACGACGATCTTTTTGCCGAGGTATCGAGGTGTCGGCACACCCCCCTAGTCCTCGTTGGAGCACCCGCGCAAGGGTATCGCTCCCCCTTGATCCGCGCAAGGATCAAGTGCTCACTACGAGCTGATTCTTCGCCACTCCGGCCCGGTGAATCGCTCGCTACCGGTCACAACTTGGCTTGGGTCATCCACAATGCCTCCGGATGATCACCAAGCTCTCCGATCGCCACCAAGCCGTCTAGGTGATGCCGATCACCAAGAGTAACAAGCAAGAACTCTCACTTGACCAACGCAAGGCTAATGAGATGAGTGGATGCACACTTGCTACTCTCTATTCACTAATGAGGTGTTTGATCACTCAATTATCAAATCTCTCAATCTCACTAGGCCTCTTGCACTCACTTGGAATCACAATGTGTTTGGCAACCTTTCCAATGAGCAAGAGTAACAGCATGAATGAGAGGGAGGCATATTTATACCCCCCAACTCGAAACATGCACGAAGGGGTAAGTCCAGCCAGTTACACACTGACCGGACGCACCTGTCGGGGTGACCGGACGCGTCCGGTCAGTGTCTAACGGCTACGTGACGTTAGCCCTGACACCAGTACGATACACTGACCGGACGCACCCATGCGTCCGATCACCACTGACCGGACGCGTCCGGTCATCAATTTCCCTCTCTGGAACCTCTCTAGACGCGACCGGACTCACCTCCTGGTGCGTCCGGTCGAATACTGAAGAGCGTCCGGTCGCAGCCAAGCCTGCTCCTCAGCCAAACCAACTGACCGGACGCACGCCCCAGCGTCCGGTCATTAGGGTTTAAGCGTCCGGTCACATTTTGAAGTCCGAAACAACTTCGGTTTGCGACGCTCCCTTCACGAACTTTCTTCCTTATGATCTTAGGGACCTTTCTAAGCTACCTAGGGCTTTGGTTAACAAGTGTGCACCACACCTAACTCAAAAGTCTTACCTAGATCAAGCTACTCATTCAAACCCCTCTTTATAGTACGGCCAAAGATAAAGCAAAGACCTATGCTACTCTAAGTGTCCTTCAACATCAAATGACACTTAGCACTAGCCTATCACCGTCTTCGTCGTCCATCCTTTGAAAACCGAACGAATTCCATCGCTAAGGGGGCATGAATACCATAGTGCCCTCACGATCATCATTACCATGACCTAACTCAACTGTTTCTGCAAAACACACGTTAGTCATAGTAATTTACCGTTGTCATCCAATCACCGAAACCCACTGGGGGCCTAGATGCTCACAATCTCCCCCTTTTTGGTGATTGATGACAACCTCAAGTATGTTTGAAAGAGAGGTGAGGTTTTCAACAACTTGTTTTATATAAGCATGTGACAGTAAGATCAAAAGGGGTTAGACATGCTTATACGAACCAAGTCCACATAAGTACTCAACATATAAGAATTAACACAAGTACTTATGAACAAGCTCATTTATCGGAGTATAAGTGCGGAAGCAAAGTAAATGAGCATAAGCAAGTGACATGTATAAGATAACGAGTGAAGCATGACATGTCACAACTGAGCATAAACGAGTGACATGAGTATATAACAAGTGTAGCACCACATGTCACAACCAAAAGACATACACATATCGTACGGGTGCCAAAAGATAAACATGTATGCATATGAGTGCAAGATCAAACAAAAGAACTAAAACCCTCTCACAGGCTCCCCCTACGTCTAACATACGCTCTCTCCCCCTTTGGCATCAAAGACCAAAACCTGGTGATGTGCAGCTATCTCCTCACTGAGGATGTGGTCCAGGTGGTCGTAGCTACGTGATAGACACCCGTAGGTAGCCATGAGTGCAGCCATCGCACTCCCAGCTGGTCCTGCACAGTGCTCACGTTCTGAAGAACTGGTCCCCAACACAGTGGCACCCGGCTGACGCCACACTGACTGGTACGGATCTGCTGTAGGGAAGACACCGGCTGTGGCCTAGGCAACTACCTCTGGATGACCCTCCATGATGTCCCGAAGAACAGTGTACGCAACTTGGTTGGCTCCATCCCAAGGAGTCCTGCCCTGAAGAGCAAACACCCTGCGGCACCACACATGATCCTGCGGATCGCGGCTGGGCACGTCCACCTCAACTGTGTACATGTAGCGATCCTCTGAAAACTGAACTCGATGCCACTCATATTGCGGCTCTTGGCCCTCCTGGTATCCGACTAAGTGCAGCACCCTCCACAAAAGAGTAGGCATGCCGAACTCCTCCAGAAAATCCTCGGATCCCTCCTCGGTCCAAGGACCCAGCATGTAATTGGGCCTCCTGCCTCCAGTCGACTTGCGGGCGGTACGCTTAGTGCGGGCCATCTGAAAGAAGTGTATCCACATAGTTTTTAATTAGTTGAGAACAACTTTTATTTAAGAACGGGACGGATAACGTAAGGAAGGAAGTAAGATTAATGCAAAGTTATATGATCATGATGCATGAGCGTAACATACGTCCTCACTGCCTAACAATCTAACGGCTAGACGGTGGCATACAACGTTCACTCATAGCGTTAACTAGCGTACTACACGTTCGCAAGTTAGCGTACCTGCAAAAAGTTCATTTCAGCCCTGCCCACAATATGAATATCATGCATTGCTGAAAATTAAATCTAATACTGGCTTAGGTGCACACCCGGTATACACGTAAGCAGTATATGCACCCATCAGAAAAGTATTACTCCCACAATTAATACTTTCACATATACTTGTGTGCAACAGGTATACATGTCAGCATCATTCAAGCACTCTCCTAGATTGGCGGTTGTCCAATCATGCTCACACAACTCCCTTATTACCTTGGCGTAGAGGAAATTGATCCATACATTACTATTCCGAAGAATAGCACCCATACAATTTCACCCTTGCCGTATGGACGACAGAATAACAGAAATTAAATATGATGCACGACCCCCAAGTTAGTACTTAAATAGCCACCTGAATTCCTATTGGGCATAAGGACTTGGTCACTGGCACACCTTAGCTTTAATCCTTAAGATTTTCCAAATCCTAATATAACTATAAATTGGCAAATATAGCTTTATCCTTTATAAATTATTGTTTTTAAAATACACCCATGAACAGTAACGCAGAACTTGCTCCGATGCCAGCTGTAACAGAACCGACCAATTTGCACCAGATTAAGCACTGAAAACCTCCGCTCTCGCAGAAATCATCGAGTACTTAAGCTCGTACAAACCCGGTAGTCCGGAAATCTCGAAGGATTTCAAATCATTCAACGACATCCAGCCAAGATCGTACTTGTTCCACGAACATGCTCACGGGTTACACCACAGTTGCATAAAGTTCAAATTACATCGGAGTACGAAATAATATTACAAACCATAGTTTGATAGTAGTAGCGGAAGCAACATAGTCTTTAAAACATAAGTTTGGATTGATCATAAATACGGTGCCATCAGTTGACCGGGTCCACAAAAGCAACGGATAAGATAAGTGTTGACCATGCCCTTGGTCTAGTCATCACCCGTTACCGGGTACAAGCAGTTCTCGCAGTAACCATAAAAGCACTGGCCATCTGCAACAACAAGGGAAATAAACCCTGAGTACAAGAAGGTACTCAGCTAGACTTACCCGACAAAACCAGAAATAATGAGACACCAAGGATCATGTAGGCTATATAAGTGGGGTTGGCTGTACATACTCCTTGCATGAAAGCTTTAGTAATAAAACTCAGTTTCAGATGTTGGCAATTGCTTTTAGTCATTAACTTTACCTTACTAGATTTGCACCTGTACTAAACAAGCACTTGCTAATTAATCAATCAAGAGTGACTATTTCATCAATAGCCTTTCAGATTCCATAACCATTTTAGTTCCATAAGTTCTACGGGAGATGATCTAAAGTCAACTGCTCACTGTCCAGGAGCGATGGCGATTATAATCGATTCCTACCCAGCTGGGGATAAAATGTCTCACACTCGCCCGGCACATTCCGGCTACGGCAGTCGTAAGCTACCAGTCAGGGGATTCGAGAACACAATGCGCGGGACGGCCATGGGCCCTTCTACACCGGGGGTTATCTCAGTGCCAGGTCGCTCAATCTATAACTGCCCACGGTCATGCCAGGTCGATCAGGCCCTGCCTGCCCTCGGACCATGTCAGGTCGATCAGAATAGTTGCCCACGGTACAGCTGAGGCCCTGGGTGTTAGGCGTCAACATCTCCATCACCGGCTCGAATAACCTTACTCGGCTTCGCGGGAGGTACTCAGACCTACTCCGTTAAGTGATCGACGCGTTCAATTTGACTGAAGTTACATTCCCGAACGGGTCCTAGGCGACACAGACGGGAGACTACTGGCACACAGAACCCATGTCCTGCTGCTCTTACATCCCGCCTCCGTCTCAGATTAATTATCACATGGTTATCTCATGATAGCACAGGCTAAACATGATCAGTATCCACCTATTGTGGGAGACAGGGAATCACCCGACTTTTACCGGTCTAAGCAGGGCTAAGCATATAACGAGCCTAGACCTAAACAGGGATATCAAGATATATTGCAGGTGGACAAGGATAAGTAATAATGCATCAACGGTAGCAATCAATTCCTATAACCTAATGCAACATCCATTATCAGGTTAATTAGAAAACATTTGCAAACCGTAGGAGTTAGAATGCTCCGGGGCTTGCCTTGCTCAAAGTCCGAAGGGCGGTGGTCGCGGCACTCTGGTAGCTCGTCGGCTTCTGTCCCTCCGGCTTCCTCTGTCCGGTTCTCCTCCGGACTGGGTTCTTCCGGTGTCGACTGGGTCTGGATCTCCTCCGCTGACCCTGTATGATGCATAATGTGCATGAATAGGATGAATGCACATAGAATGCATATGTGATGCATATGATTAACAGCAATCAGGAGATAAGCACATGTCATCTACTGCATTCTCTTCAACAAGGTAGCCAACATTATCCCAACTAATTAACCTATCATAATTAACTCATTAAGCTATGTTGTCACCGCATCAAAGTTTACTTAATGAGTTTATTACCCTCTAAATACTTGCTGAAATAAATCTAATTAAACTAGCCTATAACAGCAACCCATTTTAGACGGCTTCAGAAAAATCTACAAAAATTACTGGAAGTTAACAACACTCAAACTAGTTCTCTGTCAAATTTTCAACCCATTTGGACTTAAACTCCATGCTCTATGAAAAAGACAAATTCTATCATGGAAAGGTGCTTTGAACTACACACCCTAGCAAAAAGTGTCAAACAACAGATTTCTCATTTTTCTACTGAACTTCCTAGCACAAGAGCAGTCAGCAAAATTTACCAAGTCCATACTCTTCATATTTTAATTACTACAAAATAAACAAGAAAGCAGCATTTAACCATTTTAATTACTACTGCCCCATTATTTCACAGAACAACCTCATATTATATTTTTCTCTAAAACTACACATTCATACAAACCTAACAAAATTGGAATCACATTTTTCTGACTTATACATAATTAGTTATGCATTTTTCAAGTTAACAGCACTTTTCTAACTTAAGTAAATCTACACATAAGAATATCACCAATAATGCATTTAACCTTTTTCACAGTTAGATCTAATCATGCTGAACACAACAAAATTTGTTTCACAGGATTTGGACTTAAAATGAGCCTTGTAGGACTTTTTGAAGCCTTTACATAATTCTGCAAAACACATTAAAAAGGAAAACTCAATCCTACACGTACGGACTCCCTACTTGATTCGGCCGAGGCACAAGACAGACGCTCGGCACACCCGGCTTAACTCAGCCGAGGCTTCGACACACTCAACCGACTCGGCCGAGGCTCGACACAACCTCTGCACACCTAACCGACTCGGCCGAGGCTAACTGACTCAGCCGAGGCTAACTGACTCAGCCGAGGCTCGAGGCGAAGGCTCGGCACGCTTGACTTGACTCGGCCGAGGCTCGAGGCAAACGCTCGGCACGCTCGACTTGACTCGGCCGAGGCTCGACACAACCTCTGCACACCTAACCGACTCGGCCGAGGCTAACTGACTCAGCCGAGGCTCGAGGCGAAGGCTCGGCACGCTCGACTTAACTCAGCCGAGGCTCGACTCGGCCGAGGCCTACTATACCCAGATTTTCCCTTTTTATCTCTCACACTCTCTCTTTAACTCGGTCGGCGAGGCTCACTGGTCAGACGACCAAGCTACTAGGCGAGGCTAGGCTCGGTGGTCAACGGCGGAGTTTTGCGCCGTGGTCGTTGACTGGCCCTAGCTCGTCGACGGCGACGCTTCCAGTGACACCGAGACCATCACTGGATGCGGATTTGCGAGGCGAACACGACTAACTGACTCGCTAAGCCAGAGGGATACCGGAGCAAACTCGACGGCGGCCATGGCGGAGCGGCGGCTCTGCGACTCGGCGGCGGAACTCTTCCCGGCGGCTTGCGACTCGGCGAGACTAACACTAGCCCAAGCAAGACCTAAGCGACCTATTAAGGCGACTTTTGAGCCTCGGCATCCCCGGCATTGCCCGGAGCGATGCACGGCGGCGGTCCACGACGGACATGGCGGCGACACGGCTCGGTTCCGGCTGAAACATGGCGAAGAGAGGTCTCCATCGAAACCTAGGCAACTACAGCGGTGGAGAAGACTAGAACATGGCTCGGTTTGGGATAGCTTGGTCGGAGACGACCGGTTCACGTGAAGGTCACGGTGGCGGCCATGGCGAGAACCCGAGGATGGCACTCGACGTTCTGCCTGCTAGAGAGGGAAGGAGGGGAAACCAACCCTGGCAGGTGAAAGAGGAGGTCAAGACAGAGAGGATGGCGGGAGGAATCGGGCGGCGGTGCGGTGAGTAGCGAGTAATCGCTCGCCGGAGTTCGGCGGGCGGCGGCGGCGTGGAGCTCTGGTGAAGATGGGGTGGAGTGGAGCGAGGGAGAGAGTGAGCGATGAATGCTCTTCTGGCTTGCAAGCTCAAGGCGGAGCGAAGGCAAAAGGAAACGAAGGGCTGGGTGCATTGCACCTGGCCAGTTCCCGTCGGGGAGGAGCTCCCGACCGGTCGCGGCGGCGCCAGGCATCGTGCGCCACGCGGCGAACAAGCACCGAGCGCCAGGGCGACGTGGCGAGTTCGGGTGCAAACCACGGGCGGTGATGACGGTGGTTTGGCCGGCCGGAGAGGCGGTCTCGCGGCGGCGAGCGGTTTCTGCCGGCGCGGAGGGAGCGGCGTGCGCGCGGGAAGAAGAGAGGGGCTGACAGGGGGGGTCCCACTGGGGTTTAAACTAATGAAGTTTGGTTTTAAAACTTTGATGCTCTATAACTCCTAAACTAAGCCGAATTAGGAGAAGGTCCTAAAAGCAAAGTTGCTTAGAATTTCGCAAGGAACAAATCATCTTTAAGGCTCCAGTCCAAATTCTGCTTAGAAAAAGAAATTTACTTCTAATCCATTTTTCTAATGCAAGAAATCACATTTTAACAACTTTTTCCGAGAAAGTGCTTTTAAACAAAGTTGCTCCTTTCATCAAGATCTACAACTTTGTTTTAAGGCACTAAGTCAGAAACCGAAAGCAAAACAAGGTTACACTAGGGACTATGCAAGGACTTAAGCACTTAATCAAACATATGCATATGAAATGATGAGATGCTATGCTTATGCTATGGCAAATTATGCAGTTTAAGGAATGCTTAACACCTAGGGTGTTACAGTGGGGAGCGGCAACCATCTTCCCATGTCTACAAGAGTGGCAAACAAGATCCTTCTCCATATGCAACTTGGGCAATCCTCGGATTAGGCCAAGTGAACTAAGTCTTGCAAGCAAGTCGAAGCTCAAATGTCCAAGTCTCCTATGCCACTTCCAAAGATCAGAGGAGGAGGGTCCAGCCACAAGACAACGAGGAGTGCCAAAAGACTCCGAGAAATTCGCACGAAAGACTTTTCCAAAGGGCGAAATCAAACACACAAGATTGCCCTGAGGATCCAAAATACGACTGAGATTCGGTTTAAAACGAATCTCATAGTCATCATCGAAAAGTTGCGAAACAGAAAGAAGGTTAAAATGCAAGTTAGAAACAAGAGCAACATCGCGCAACACAAAGTGCTCATTAACTCGCACCGACCCACGAGACAAAACCTTACCTTTGCTATTGTCGCCGAAGGTGATAAACTCATTTTCGACGACTGGACTAAGACTGGAGAACCACTTGGCGTTTCCGGTCATGTGCCTCGAGCAACCAGAATCCACCAACCAAACGTTCTCCAATCGTTTTACCTACATCAATAAAAAGACATAGGGTGAGCATACGGTCCAACACTGGGGTTAGTGAAGTAAGGAGAATACCAGTGTTGGGTCGGCTGCTCAAAAGAACGGTTAGTAGAAAAAACATTCCTAGCACGCCTACGGGGAAAGCGATCACCACGCTGAGGATAACGTGGTCCGCTAGGGTAAGAGCGCTCACCGCGATAGTCAAAACGCGGTGGGGGAAAACGCTCAACTACAAAGCCACCGCCACGGGGTCCATAGCCCACAAAAGCAGGCTCCCGCCGGGCACGACCTCCTCGCGGCCTAGGCCTAGGAACTTGAGGTTTTGGACCTCTAGGCCTAGCAACACGCTTCTGAACATTCGGCCCATGTACATCATGGAAAGGATGGTACATGTCCGTGTTGTTCATCTCCTTTGCACGACGCGCCTCTCTCTTGCGCCGAAAGCAAAACTCACTCAAGTGTCCATCTCGCCCACAGTGCTCACAATGGTACCTCACCGCTCTCATAGGGGGTTGTTGGTACTCACGGTGGTGGGTGTGGATCACTTTGCCCTTCTGTGGCATAAGCTCCTCCTGGATAGGTGGCATGGTGTCCAGCTTGTTCTTGAGGTGATTTGGTTTTGGTGCCCATGATTGTTTCTTGGGTGGAGCTCTCGGGGGTTCCACAAATACACCATCCTTGGTGTTAGGCTTGAAAGGCTATTTGGGTGGAATCTTGGTAAGTTTGGAAGTAGTGGTGGAGTTGGGCTTCTCACATGGGTTCAGACCACTCGACTCTCCAATCTTGCCAAAAGATGAAACATTAACACCCTGAGCAAAGCCTACACCTGGACCTCCAGCTGCACGCTTGAATTGGGAGATCATCATCCCATGCTGCGGCTCACCACAAGACACTCATGACAAGATGGTCCGAAGGTATGTGTTTTCTTCCTCGGTTTGCATCTTGTCATGCTTTACGTTGGCTATCTCCATCTCCAAGCCCTCGCACGAAACACACCTAGACACACATGTGTTATCCGAGCTGGCCTTCTCAAGAGACACAATCTTGGCATTCTTCTCTGCCAACTCGGATTGCAAGCCTGCACAAGACTTGCACGCACCCAACAGCGAGGATCTAGCCTTCAGCTCATCCACCTCTCCTACCAACGCAACATACTTACCTCTCAAAGTGAGAAGGTCAGTCATGTGCGTGGTGCACATCTCGCACTCAGCCTCCTCAGAAACAACCACGGTGGACTTGGCAAACTCAAGTTCCCTCACCGTATCCTCCCACTTTTGCCTAAACTCCTTGCGCTCTCTAGCAGCATGCCTAAGCAGCTTATCTTGACTAAGAAGCGCGGCAGTAAGTTTCTCGACCTCAGCAGAAAGCTCGTCGGGGGTCAGAGATACCTGGGAGGTGTCGTCGTCGTCGTCGTCGTTCCGAGGAGTGTCCTCCAGCTCGCCGTCGACCTCCTTGCCGAGGGCCATGGTGCAGAAGCCCTCGTCGTCGGCGAAGAAGCAGAGGCCGTTGAGCTTGTCCTCGATCCTCTTCTTCTTCTCGGACTCGTCGTCGCTTGAGGAAGTGGAGTCGTCATCCGAGTCGTCGACATCGCTGAGCATGGCGAAGAAAGCAGGCTGCTCAGCCTGGGCCTTCTCCAAGTACTTGGTCTTGATGTACTCCTTGTTGAAGCCGCCCTTCCGCTTGTGCTTCGCAGGGACGTACTTCTCCTTGCGCTTGCCGGAGTCGTACTTGTGCTCATGATCCGCCTTGCCGAAGACTTGCTTGTTCTTCTTCGGGCAATTGGCGATGAAGTGGTTGGGGTCGCCGCACTCGAAACATCCCGAGCGTCCTCCTCCGCGGCGACGGTTCATGCGGTTGTTGTGGAACCGCAAGAACCGGTTGGCGAGCAAAGCAAGCTCGTCATCCCCCATGAACTCCAACTGCTCCTCTGTGACAGAAAGAAGAGAGGAAAGTGCAAAGCCTCCAGAGGTGTTAGCAGAAGAGCCAGAAAGCAAAGCCATTGACGGGTCAGAAGGATTTTCATAAGAAGCTCTTGCCATGGCATCGATCTCACTGGACTTGAGCTTACTAAAGAGCTCATTGCACGTGAGGGTCTCATAGTTAGGCGATTCGATGATCGTCTGAACCTTGGAATCCCACACCGACCGATCAAGAGTATGCAAAAGCTTCAAAGCTCTCTCATGATCGTCGAAAGGCAACAGCTCCTTGTTAGCCTTCATCCTGTTGACAATCACCTGAAAGCGAGCAAATAAACTTTCTATGCTCTCGCCAGACATATGTCGAAAGTTCTCATACTCTCGCTTGAACGACTCGTAGAGACGGGTTTTGACTTGAAAGGTTCCCTCATGGAAACGCATGAGGGTAGCCCAAATCTCCCGAGCCGTAGCGAGGTGAGAAACGCGATCAAACTCACTCATGCTGAGACATGAGAAAAGAGCATTATGGGCTCGGCTATTGGCATCGTGCTCATCGATCTGATGTTGAGTCACACGAGCAGCCAAGACCACGTAAACGGCAGAGTTGCAAATATCCGAAATGGAAGCACCAATACTCTGCAGATAGGCCGACATGTGTATCTTCCAATACGCATAGTTCGTCCCATCGAAAAACGGCGGTTTGCCCACGCCGCGATCCATGTCGCCTTCTGTGGATCTGGAACCGGCTAACGTGGAAGATCCTTAACCCGCTCTGATACCAATTGAAGGACCGCGAATTGTGACGGAACGACCCTAATCCTATGGCCCACGTGTCCCTGTCACCCTCTGACAGCCGAACCCATGTTCCATGTGATTAAGACCTGTTCGCCACCGGGCTACATCAGCGCCCAATGTCCGCAGGATCATCTCACAATTCGGTTACAGCATTGCATACTTTTACAAATAACATCGGAATAAAGAGCGGAAGACTTAAATAACATTAGTTTTACAAAACGAGGTTTCAAATGAGGTAAGGAGTACGGTTATTACAAACCATTGTTCGGGTGATTCAAAGTAGACAACGTAGCGGAAACATTAACATAACGATACATGTAACACCCAGCCCGAGGGTGCACATTTACTCATCGGCCTCATCGGCCTCTTCCTGGACGAAAGTCACGCAACAGGGTGCGAGACACATCGGGGTCTCAGGCATACCTGCAACATGGGTAACAAACCCTGAGTACTGGGGTACTCAACAAGACTTACCCGACTAAAGAAAAAGGGAGAAGACTCAGGAATGAGAGGCTTAGGGTAGTCAAGGTAAGGCTTAAGCAAGATCAAGTATTTTGCAGAAAAGCATTTTGTAAACCTTATTTTATTTTTGAAAGATTCAGTATTCCTCAATTCTTCATCATTCATGATTCATTTTACATTTCAAAACATTCCTAGTTGAGAACCACTCTCCGTTGACAGTCAGTGGACCAAGTCTCCATAACCGAGGAGCAACGTTAATCCGGATAAATAATACTCAGCTGAGGATCCCTATCCACACTGCATATGTAGCACCCAAGCTTGCATATGCCAACTCGTCTACCACGATTCCTCCAAGATTGGGCCCGGTCCTACGCCACCCGGAAGTACAGTACACCACTCCAATTTTCCGCCAGCGACAAGTACCTCGGGACTCTAACCCAAGAGTACAGGTCCTGACACGTGGGTACATGCTACTTCCGCCATCTCTCCACTCCCAGTGCGCGGTTGTCGGTCCAATAAAGGATTCCTCGGAGCCAGAGCTTTCCGTAGTATGTGAATAGTTACAAGTCTTGACCAGCAGGCCCCCATACGGATGGTCCCTAATTTTCCAGCCAGAACTATACCTTGGTCATATCTCACCCAAGCGTAATAGTCCTGTCAGTTTTTCAACCATGTCCCGGTCGGTGTCAACTGTTGAGTCCCGGACTACAACATGACGGCACCGTACGCTCGGACAACCTCTCCTCGCTATTAACTAGGTACGGATCAGATACCTAGCGAACAGCCGGGGAGTAAGACCAAAATTCCCATAAACATTCCTTAAGTGATCACACTTTTAAAAATTGGCATTTTATTGCAAGGTCTAATTCAATAAGCATTGCTAAGCATTTTTCAAATACTTTTGAAAAGCAGGTATCGGGTGTATCAGTGGTCAAGGTGGATAGTGCATCAATTAGGATAGCACACAACTCCTGTAAACCTAATGCAATAATTTAACTCAAAAGCATTTAAGGAAATCATTTTATAAAATTCAAGGAAAG
>CM019822.1:70965-115555 GCA_009763385.1 Coix lacryma-jobi var. lacryma-jobi | reverse complement strand
GCGTACCTTCGCCGAGAGGCCCAGACCCAACTGGTGGCGAAGGACCTCAAACTCTCCGACGGGCGGAATACCTCCGCAAGACGAAGGTCGCCCTCGTTTTTCCGTCCGGGGGAGCTGGACCGAGCGGCGGCGGGGCGCAGGGAAGGCAGGCTAGGGTTTCGGCTCTGGCTGTGTTTGTACGAGTTTGCCCATCTGTATGAGTAGCGCAGAGGAATCTTTCTTGTACCCTACTGTAATTTGGCCGGCACCCCTTGGTACCCCCTATAAATACCGGGGGGTGAACAGTGTATGGACACGATTTTTTTGGGGGAAGGGAACAGAGCCATAACAATTTTGTCCTCGTTTTCTTAACCTTCGCTATCGCTTCCGACGCTTGGTCACCTTCGCCACTCCCCTGCACAAGTGCGGAGGTGGGGCAAGTGTGTTTCCGACACTAGTCATGATCCGTATCCACCTATACGCGGGAGACAGGAAATCACCCGACTTTTACCGGTCTAAGCAGACTAAGCAGAAACGAGCCTAGACTTAACAGGGATATTAAGACAATAATTGTATGTGGACAAGGATAAGTAATTATGCAGCAACGGTGTCACTCAACTCCTAAACCTAATGCAGCAAACATATGAGGTGAACTTTGTAAATGGTAACTGCAAACCATAGGAGTGGGATGCTCCGGGGCTTGCCTCTTTCAAAGTCGGAGGGTCGATGGTCGCGGCACTCAGGCAGGTCCTCGACGTCTCCTTCTTGGGTCCTCTCGTCCTGGGTCTGTTCCGGACACGGCTTCTCCGGTGGCTGCGGGTTCTGGATCTCCACTACCGATCCTGTATGATGCATAACACGTATAAGTAAAATGAATGCACATGGATGCATTGGGATGCAACATAGAACAAGGCAACTCAGGAGATAAGCACATGTCATCTACTTCATTTGATTCAACAACGTAGTCAACATCAGCCTAGTGATTACAAAAGACCTTAACTAACAACCAAACTAATTAACCTTCCTAATTAACTGGTCAGGATTTACAATTACTACAACAAGCACTTACTTAATTAATTTATTCTCCTTAATTACTTGCTGAAATAAGTCCATTTAATCAAGCCCATAACAGCAACCCATCATAGACAGCTTCAGAAAAATCCACAAAAATTACTGGAAGTTGACATCATGCAATCTAGTCCCTTGTCCAAATTTCAACTCAATTGAATTTTAAACTCTTTCCTCTATGAAAAAGACAAATATTAACAGCAAAAGGTGCTTTGAACTACACACCCTAACAAAAAGTGTCAAACAACAAATTTCCCATTTTTCTACTAAACTTCTTAGCAGAAGAGCAGTGTATAAAAATTTCTCAGGTTCATACTCTTCAGATTTTAATTACTGCAATTTAATCAAGAAAGCAGCATTTAATCACTTTAATTGCTACTGCCAAAATATTCCACAGAACAACACCATAATGCATTTTTCCCAGAGACTACTCATCAATACAAACCTAACAAAACAAGAACCACATTTTCTGAGCAATACACAGATTACTATGCATTTAACAAGATTTCCGCCTAAACATAATTTAAACATAACTACACATAAATTTATCACAAACTGGACATATTATATTTTTCATGCATAGAACTCATCACAACGAACTTAACAAAACTTACTTCACCTTTTTAGCACTTACGGAACTCAGGATATGAATTAAACAAGCCACATAAGCATTTCTGAAATCTATTAAATAGAACACTGAAAAAAACCCTTTTTCCCTAAACTGCTACACGCACCCAAACTACTGCACCCAGGTCTACTGACAGCCGGGACCCGAGCCACTGACTTGCGGCCCCCGAGTCAAACCGGCCCCATCGGTCATCCTCACTGAAGCAGGGGAGGGGTTAACTGCGGCGGAGCTCGCCAGCGGCGACCTCCCCGGCGAAACGGACACCACCGCTCTACTCCTCTTCTTCTTTCGCACCCGACGGTAACACTCTTTAGCCCAGCGCACGCACGGATCGAGCTCGCAGTCGACGATGGCGGACACGGCGGCGCGGCCATGCTACGCCGGCCGGCTCCGTTCATCCCGAGCTAAACCAACTCCCGATTCCTACTCCGGCGACCTTCACAACCCTAACCCGAGGCTCAGAAGCCATGGTTCTCACTCCGAGCATTCGCGACCACGGCCATGCCGACTCCGGTGACCATGGCGAGCGGCGGACGGCGGCGTACCGTCACTACCAAACACTAATCGGCCAAACCGACTCCCCCTTCTTCTTCCGCAGACCTCACCGACTCTAGAACGGGGGATAGGGCAACACGAAACCACGGGAAAGATACCGTCCATGGGGAACCGAGCTCGGCGGCCATGGCGGCGGCTCATCCCGTGTAACACCTCAGGTGTTTACATGAATAAAATATTGTCATGCCATCATAAGCATTCATAGCATCATGTGCTAGCTCACCTTGAGATGCATTCACTAAAAAGAGTTTAATTCCTAATGTGTCAGCATTTTGTTTATGCTTGTGATGTAGCTCAAAACCCTAATTTGGAATGTTATTATGAAATAACTTGTGTTCATTCCTATTTGACTAAAGTCATGTAAAGGCATGAAACCAAGTTCAACAATTCGAAAGAATACAAAATTCATCTAGCTTAAATATGGGAAAATCATTTAATTTCCTATATAAGTTAATTAGCCCTTTCTAGTTAACTCAAAATCTGTGCATATTTAGGGGCTGACCTTAAAAGCTTTTTGGTAGATCTTGAGTAGAAGTTACACTTTGGTATTCAAAGTTTTCAAAGTTTCTGTACAAAATTTAAAGTAATTTTGAATCTACTCAACCCTGAAAATGGTCCCTTTTGACTTTAAACTTGCATTTCAAAAACTAGTTGAAATCTGAGTTTGAGATCTACATCAAGTTGTAGAGAATTTCAAAAGGAACATTTCATACATTGACCATTTTTCAAGTGTCAATGTAAAATCAAAAGTAATTTTACTTCTACTGCAAAACCCTAGTTCTGTCCCCTTTTCAAATTTCCAATTTGAAATGGATTTGAACTGTTTTGATGCAATTGGCCTATTTCCAGTTGAAATCAGCC
The DNA here is from genome assembly GCA_009763385.1 of Coix lacryma-jobi var. lacryma-jobi. Lineage (NCBI taxonomy): Eukaryota > Viridiplantae > Streptophyta > Magnoliopsida > Poales > Poaceae > Coix > Coix lacryma-jobi. The sequence goes on along the minus strand of CM019822.1, from coordinate 112,464 downwards.
ATAGTGTGTTAAAGCAAAGTTGTACAACTTCTCAAACTCTACATTTCATATTTTGGCAAAACTTGTCAAATTTCAAAAGTAATTTTGAATGTTCAGAAGAGGGGAGATGAGCAATGAACAGTGCCAAGGGGTGAAGCATCCAGAGCTCGCCAGCGAGCTGCCTCGCCAGCGCCGCGCTCGCGCTGGGGAGCATGCCCTGCGCCAGCGAGCTGCTTGCTAGCTTCGCGCGTGAGTTCACCACGTCGCCGCCCTCTCCTTCACCCCTACCGCACCGCAGAAGCACCGTGCTTCGCTTTTCCCCTCTGCCCGCTCGCCGCCGCCGCCGTCGCTTTGCTCGGTTACGCCGGCCATCTGTGAGCTCCTCCACTCCAATTGATTGTGCCAGCACGCTCGCCTCGTCGTTGCGGAGCGATAGCGCTAGGTTGCAGCCCCTCTCGCTCCCGCATCTGCCCGGCGACCGTCGTCTTCCTCCCTGCCGGCCAAACTTCCGCCGAGTTAAAGTTCACCGTGGGCAGGTGAGCTCGGGATCTTATTGACCAAACCATCTACATCTACTTCTTCTCCTTGATGTGCTGGTTATGTTCGGCTCGATAGTGAGGTCGCTACCGCCTTGGCTTGGTCAGTCCGAGCATGTTGCCATTGGCGCAAGCTCTGTGTTCGAAGCCGCCACCATGGTCAGCGAGCTCGGAGCCCTATAATCCTCACCTGAGCCTCGTTCTCACTTTCTTATCTGTTCCTGATGCTCTAACACCATGTCTTTGACCTTGTCTCCCTCTATCTCAGCCGGAACAGGCCGTCGCCGTCGGGCCGCACCGCTGGAACCCGCCTCCGTCGTCGTCCTCCCTGTTCGGAGCCGCGCCAGCCTCGAAGATCCAGCTCGTTATAGCCGTGGTGAGTCTCTGGTGCTCATGCGCGCGTCTGTGGGGTCGGTAGCGCTCTCAGCTTTGGCCGGCGTGCCGCCGCCGTGCCGCCGCGTCCGCCCCTGTGTCGTCGTCGGGGTAGAGAGAGAGGTCGAGGGAGGGAGTTTGAGGGTTCATCGAAGCCGTGAGGTGAAGGGGAAGGTGCTGAGCCGGTTGGTTTGGCCGAAGAAGGTCGTGTCGCTCCGGCGTGCGCGAGCCGAAGCTCGCCACCGTCGGCCATGGAGTCGGGGAGTCGGGGATGTGTCGACGAGAATTCGACTAAACCTGAGGGCCTAAGTGCAAAGTCCTAGACTCAGAGGAATAGTGCTCAATAGTGTCAAGGGTTGGTTGTAGTTTTGTTAAAGCCAGAGGGCTTTTCTGCAAAACTGGCATTGCAGGCGCGGGCAGGCCCGAGTTGGGCCGACTTGTGCGCGGGATGGGCCGAACGGGCCAGATTCGGCCTATCGGGGTTTTGTTTATTTTAAAAGTTTTAATCTATTTTCTGATTTGTGCATGCTAATGCTGATTTTGTTATTTTTGTATGAATTAATCTGTTGATCCAAAAATCATGAAAAATTTTGTACATGTTCTATGAAATGTGTAGTTTTTATGAAAAATATAATATGTGCATGTTTCTGTATTTTGATCTGCAGTAAAAATTATGCCTCTTAATTCTTGAATAAGGATTCAATGATTTTTATAAAATCAAGTTTAACTCCAAAAATGCTGAAATTTATTTTGTGCACTGTTTGGATCATAACCAATCTGTGTACCAAGTTTGAACTAATTTAAGCACAGTTTACTTCACAACTTAATTTCATGCTAATTAAATTGCTTTCTTTATGCATAAACAATGTTGTAAAAGATCAAAAACCCAAGTTTCTTTATTGTAAACTTGAAGATTAAGTGAGGTAAATTATCTTGATCTGCTGAGTGAATTATCTTGATCTGCTGTTTGATGCAGATAAGCTTCACTCATATAACCATGTATGTTTATACAAATTGGCTTTATGTTTTGCAACGGTACGATGGAAAGCTGTTGCAAATAAATGTTTATAGCTTAGAAAATATCCATAATAAATATTTATAGTAGAAATGCATCTCCACTTACATGATCATGACATGCATCTCATCAAGCATGCACTCCTTTACGTGTAGTTCCGAACAGGTCGTTTGTCCGATCGAGGTTGGTCCAGGGAGTTCGGAGTGTCCTGTTGATCCGGAATATCAGGAGACTTTCTCGGTCAACGAAGGCAAGCCCCGGTTCATTTAACCATTTTCTTGGATTTACAATTACACTTACTTTCAATAACCTGATGCATTAAATGTTTATCAAATAAATGCTTTAAACCTGTTGATGCATGATCAACCTTGTTATCGATATATCATTCCTTGATACCTGCTTTATGCAAATGATAGAAATGCTTAGCCCTGCTTTATGAAGCTTTGATAAATGTTTTCGATACTTATAGTTTGGAATGATAAAGAGATAGAATGATGGTTAAGACCAGACGGGCACCTGCATCGACCCTTGGATCGGTGTAGGGTAACCCGGATGTGTCGGTTTAGGGTTAACCGTTGTTGGCCTGCTAGATTGAGAAACTATGAAGTACCGATCATATGCTACGGTAACCTCTGCCTTGGTGGTTTTAAATGAGAATGGCTAATCGCGCACTGGGAGTTTTATTAAGGTTGTCTCCACTACCTAGGATAAAGTTTGAAAGTATGGATTGAAATAGCGACGCAAGTTTGAACAACTGGTTTGTAAACGTATGGTGTAATACTTCCGCACTTTATCTCCGATGTATATTATTTGTGAAATGTTGTAATACTGCAATGACTCTTGCAATGATCCTGGGAGTGTAAGAAAACGTGGATGAGACGGTTACCCGATGACACGTGGTGGGTCTTTGGTTATTGGGCACAGTGTATGTCTGTTCGAGGTCCGTAGGACAAGGACAGGTACACGTGGGCCTTAATAATCTAGGAGGTTCCGTCACATCCGGGGCCTGCCTAGGGTTTCTACGGGGCGCTAAGGGTAGCAAGAGGTGCGGGGGCTCACGGCGAAGCTTTGTGGGTGGTTGGGCTTGCGGCGAGGCGGCCGGACGGCGGTGAACGACGACGGCGCTTACTTTTCCTCCCCTTTCCGCCCAAGCGCCTGTGGCAGAACCGCATAAGTTAAGTGGCCCACATGCACCCATCATTGTCTCAAAGACCTTTGATCGGCATGCATGAGTTCCAAATGACTTAAGGGATCTGTCGGGTGTCCTCGGGAAACCCGAATCATCCACATTTATCTTTCTTCCAGGATATTCCTTTGTCCAGCATCACAGTATTACAACAGTTTTATAGATACGAGAAATATCAGAGTAAAGCGGAAAGATTATACAATATAGATTAAAACTTAGTGTTAAGTTTACAAACCATAGGTCTTAATATTACATAAAAGTTCGGAACTTTATATTATACATAAACCATCACTGAAGCACTTGCCCAAGGTTACTCATCAAGATCATCATCACTCTCCTCCACGAGAGTGAAGAAACACTGGCCATCAAAGGGATGGTCAACTGGCTCACCTGCAACAAGGGTTAACAAACCCTGAGTACAAAAGTACTCAACAAGACTTAACCGACTAGAAAAGAGGTGAAGACTCAGGTATGCTGGCTAAAGGGATTCAAGGTAAGGCTTTAGCAAGAACAAAGCTTTTTCTTTTGCATAAAAGCTTACTAGAGTAACTCCTATATCCAAAATTTTATTCAAGATTCATATTCAAGATTTCCTAAGGATTTTTCAAACATTTAAAAACATATCTCTGATCAAAATCCTTTTCTCAAGATTCATTCTTTACTACGGTGCAGGTCAGTGGATTGAGGCTCCATATCCGAGGAAACACGGCGATTCGAATCGATTATACCCAGCTGGGGATTCAGTACCACACGATATATGTAGAACTTAATCTTGCATATATCAACCCTTACTATAGATCCTCCTATACAAGAACGGGTCCAGCGTCACCCGAGAGTACAGTACACCTCGAACCCGACTATCTCATAGCCCCGAGGGTACACGCTACTCCCGCCATCTCTCCACTCCCAGTACGCGGTTATCCGTTCTCAGTATTGGAATAGCTATAGACCAGGCTTACCATTGTATGTGGGCTGTACTCAAAAGTCTCAATCTAGCAGGCCAACAACGGTAAGGTCCTATGTAGAATAGCGTTACATCAAGACTCCTCTCTTGATGTAAGCTACCATAGAGATTATACCAACATCAAAAATATAACCACATTGTCGGGAAGTGTGAGAAAACAAGTCTAAGCATTTCTACTGTTTGTGTAAAACAGGGATCAGGGTTTGGTATAACAACAAGGTAAATCATGCATCAACAGGTTTAAAACATTTATTTGATAAACAGCTAATGCATCAGGTTATAAAGAAAAGTGTAATTGCGAAATCCAAGGGATTGGTTTAAATGCACCGGGGCTTGCCTTGAAAAACAGCGAAGTTCGGCAACTCAGACGAGACGGGAAGATCTACACCCTCAGAAGAAATCCACTGAGAAGCAGGCTCTTCCGGAACGGAGTCTACACGAATAAATGCATATGCATGATCAATGAGATGCTTTGACATGAACATGGTAAAGATGGAAATTTTCCAAGCTATAAACAATTACTTGAGTACAACTTTCCATCTCGTACAGATGCTAACCAACAAACCTAACTTGATAAACTAAAAGGAACATTATCTAAATCAACCAGCAGATCAAGATAAATCACCCAAGCTTAATCTTAAACACTTTTGAGTACAACTTTCCTCATGAAAAGGAAAGAAACTAACTTAATACAAACCTTTAAATCTACTAAGCATTCTTATCATTATCATAAAGCAAGACTACATAATTAATTAATGACAAAGGATGATTAACACATAGAAAACCTTAACCAGGGAGCATTCCTGCTAGATTCCCATGGTTGTCAAACAAATCCAAAATCACAAAAACCTAAATGATTATTCTTTTCTATTTATTTTTATAAGCCTATAAATAGCTTTTACTTATAAAACAATTATATTAATTCAAACAGAGATGAAATTAAACATAAAGGTAGATATGACCAAAAAACTTGCATTTCAAATTTCATGATTTTTGGACAAACACAGAAAATTACATAAATCATCAAAGTTGCATTTATTAATTAAATCATGGATTTAATGACCATAGCAAAAGTACTCTAACACAAGTTTCATAATTTTTATATTAGCACAGACACATTAAGATCATCCATGTCAAATTTCATAATTTATAGAGCTATAGAAAAATTATAGCAAAAATAACAAAACAAGCTATTGCTCACTTAAACAGAAAAAGAAAAACATCAAACTAGCCCAACTGGGCTTGCGGCCCAGCCCATCGCGACCTGGCGCAAGCGAAAAGCCGGCCCAGCCTGCTTCCGCCGCACGCGCTGCACACTTTGCAGAAAAGCCCTTGGCTTTGAGGAAACTAACCCGCAGTCCAGCGCACTATTCACATGAGTCTATGACTTTGCAACTAACACCCTGGGAAGACCTGCCTTTACAACCGCGAGGTCCCGACCATGGCCGGCGCGCACGGCGGCGCACAGAGCGGCGGCGCTCCTTACGCCGGCCAACTCCGGCCGTTAGAGACCTAACTAAGGCGAGCATCAGCACCGACAAGCCAAACGCGGCCGAAAGAGCCCCTAAACCCTAACTCTACTGCTCCGGCGAGGTCGGTCAGACGAGCACGGCGGCGATTGGATCTCGACGAGCTGTTCCGGCGAACCTACGCTATTAGCGGTGAACAGAGAGGCTAGGACAGCCTAAAAGCTCACTGAAGACGATGGTGCGGATGGTTTGGATGGAGCAAGCTCGGAAGATAGACGACCACGGTGCAGCGGCGATCGGCGGAGAACTCCGGTGAAGATGGCGCTGTTCCGACGAGACCTGGGCATTAGACATGGAATCATCGAGCCGATGAGTTCACAGGGATCACGGTGAAGCAATAACACAAGAGAAAGTGGTCGAACAGATGCTCGGTTGAGCTGACCACTGCAGACCCGAGCTCGGCGGCGATTCAGGACCGGCGGAGAGGATTCCGGCGAGTGCGAGCTCTCTGAGGTGTTAGAGATGGAGAGGTAAAGTCCGGGAGGTGCGCAAGGTAACAAGGTACTTATAGGTGCGGTGATTGGGATGAGATCAAGCAGAGACGGTCAATTTTGGATTGGGATCAAGATGGTGCCCGTCGGTGCACCGGTGGCAAACGGCGACGGCGAGCGCAGGAGGAGGTGCCACGACGCGAGAGAGCTGGCCAGCAGGTGCGCAACCTCGCCACGGTCACGGTCGTGTGCGGGTTCGGGAGAGATCGGCGTCCACGCGCGCGCGCGGGTGATCAACAGATCACCCTCTCCCTGCCGCCATGAACAGGGACAAGAACATATCCTCTCCCTTTCCCTTTCTACCCTTCTCTAATTTAAAATTACTTTGAAATTTTGAATAGAAGTTGAAAATATTCCAAAATATCAAATGCTCAGAATTTCAAACTGAACATCTTTTATTTTTGCAACACCCCAAATTTGACTTGCATTTTGAATTTGAGTTGAATTTGCAAAAGGGATAAGAAGGACAAAATAGAACTTTCACAAATACTGTTGATTTTGCATGAACACTTGAAAAACTTTACACATCAAAGTTGTTCCTTGACAGAAATAGAACAACTTTGCTTTTTGAAACATACCCAAATTCTTTTTAGATTTTAATTTATAGAAAAGGGAACAAAATAGGATTTTGGGATTATTTAAACTATTAAATGAATTTCAACCAAATCTGCTCTATACCCCATTGATGACTTGAATCAAAGTCCAAATACACCCTTGAGATATAAAACAAAGTTTGATCCAAAATCACTGCTATATAAGAAATTACCTAAAACCCTTTACTCAAACAAACACTATTCAAAAACATGAAAGCATAAATAGAGATCAACTTAAACACTCTTTATCAACTAAGCATAACATCAAATGATAAACTTGTTTTAGTGAATGCAATACCAGGTTATCACTCAAATGAAATGCCAATGCATATGATGACATGTCAGGTTTTAGTTGCTTAACACAGGAGTGTTACAGCTCCTTCCCCCTAAAAGAAATCTCGTCCCGAGATTTAACCTGAAGGCTAACTAATGGAAAAAGAAATGTGTCAAGCACTTTTATTATTAACTATTACATAGAGCAGGGGATAGGTCATCATATTGTGACTTACAAGAACTAGACAGAAGATAGAAACTCAGGGAAAACTATCTAAGAGAAACTCTTCTGACTCCCACGTGGCTTCATCTTCTGTATGCTGACTCCATTGAACCTTGTAAAACCTAACAGTCTTTCTTCGAGTGACTCGATCTTTCTGGTCAAGAATCTTGACAGGATACTCTGTGTATGTCAGATCAGGTTCTAACTCAATTTCTTCCATATGAATGACATGATCAGGCACTTGAAGACATTTCTTTAACTGAGAAACGTGGAACACATTGTGAACTGCTGACAATTGTGATGGCAAATCAAGACGATATGCCACTTTTCCACATCTTCCAAGAATCTGATATGGACCTATATATCGAGGTGCTAACTTTCCTTTGATTCCAAAACGAGTGACTCCTTTCATTGGTGACACTTTGAGATAAACAAAATCTCCAACCTTAAAAGTAAGAGACCGACGTCTCTTATCAGCATAACTCTTTGCCTGGATTGTGCTTTCTTCATGTTATCCTGAATTAACTTGACTTTTTCTTCAGATTCTCTGACTAAGTCAACTCCAAACAAACTATGCTCTCCAGGTTCCGACCAATTCAAAGGTGTTCTACACCTTCTGCCATACAAAGCTTCAAATGGTGCCATCTTAATACTTTCTTGATAACTGTTGTTGTAAGAGAATTCTGCTAACGGTAAACATTCATCCCATTTCTCTGAGTAACTAAGCACACAAGATCTTAACATATCTTCTAAAATCTGATTAACTCTTTCAGTTTGACCCCCTGTCTGCGGATGATAAGCTGTGCTATGTAGAAGTTTAGTGCCCAAGGATTGATGTAAACGTCTCCAGAAAACATTAACAAACTGTGTTCCTCTATCTGACACAATAGTCTTTGGAACACCATGCAAACTCACAATTCTGTCAACATAAATCTTGGCATAGCTAGATGCAGGATACGCGGTCTTAACTGGTATGAAATGTGCTGATTTGGTCAGACGATCAACAATAACCCATATGGAATCAAATCCTTTTGAGGTCTTTGGTAAACCCACTATAAAATCCATGCTAATGTCATCCCATTTCCCAGATGGAATCGACAAAGGTTGTAACTCTCCAGCTGACCTAAGATGAACTGCCTTCACTTTTCGACAAATGTCACATCTGGCTACATAACTGGCAATCTCAAGTTTCATCTTAGTCCACCAGAATCTTTGTTTCAGATCCTGATACATTTTGTTGCTGCCTGGATGTACTGATAATCTGGTTGCATGTGCTTCATCAAGTATCTGTTTTCTGAGCTCAGGAACCTTCGGAACTACTAACCGATTCTTGAACCAAATTACTCCGGATTCATCTATAGTGAAATCAGAATTTTGCTCACACTGAATCTTCTTTTTCAGATGGATTATACCCTTGCTTTCTTTCTGAGCTGCAACGATCTGATCTTTTATAGATGACTGAACTATTATATTTGCAAGATTTCCTTGTGAAACCATCTCAAGATTTAATTTCTCAAACTCATGACACAAAGTAAGATCTATTGACTTGACTTTCAAACAATTGCAATGACTCTTTCGACTGAGTGCATCTGCTACTACATTAGCTTTGCCTGGATGATAGTGTACCTCAATATCATAATCTTTTATCAATTCTAACCATCTCCTTGTCGCATATTCAACTCAGACTGAGTAAAAATATATTTCAAGCTCTTATGATCAGTGTATATGTGACACATGTTTCCAACAGATAATGTCGCCAGATCTTCAGAGCATGAACTACAGCTGCCAATTCTAAGTCATGTGTAGGATAATGCTCTTCATGCTGTTTAAGTTGTCGTGACGCATAAGCAATAACTCTACCTTCTTGCATCAGTACACACCCAATTCCCTTGCCTGAGGCATCACAATAAACATCAAAGGATTTCTCAATGTCTGGTTGGGCTAACACTGGGGCAGTTGTCAACAACTTTTTCAGAGTTTGGAAAGCTTCTTCACATTCAGATGACCACACAAACTTAGTGTCATTCTTCAATAATGTTGTCATTGGTTTAGAGATCTTGGAGAAGTCAGGGATAAATCTACGATAATACCCTGCTAATCCTAAGAAACTCCGAACTTGATGCACTGAAATTGGTGACTTCCAGTCAAGAACTTCTTGAACTTTGCTTGGATCCACTGCAACACCTTCTGCTGATAGGATATGACCCAAAAACTGAACTTCATCTATCCAGAACTCACACTTACTAAACTTAGCATATAACTGATGTTCTCTCAGACGAGTCAACACTATTCTGAGATGTTCTGCATGTTCTTCTTTGGTTTTGGAATAGATGAGAATGTCATCAATAAACACAACCACGAACTTATCCAGTTCTGGCATAAACACTGAGTTCATCAAGTACATGAAATGTGCTGGGGCATTAGTCAGACCAAAGGACATGACTAGATATTCATACAGACCATATCTGGTAGTGAATGCTGTTTTAGGTATATCTTGTGGCTTAATCTTGATCTGATGATATCCTGATCTCAAATCTATCTTCGAGAATACTTTTGCACCGGCAAGTTGATCAAAGAGTAGATCAATGCGGGGCAAAGGATACTTGTTCTTGATTGTTACCTCATTCAAAGGACGATAGTCAACACATAACCTCAAAGTTTTATCCTTTTTCTTCACAAAGATTGCTGGGCAACCCCATGGTGATGAACTAGGTCGAATGAAACCTTTATCTAGCAATTCTTGCAACTGGGTTTTCAATTCTGCTAACTCTTTTGGTGGCATTCTATAGGCTCTTCTGGATATAGGTGCTGTTCCTGGTTTGAGTTCTATTTCAAACTCCACATTACGATCAGGTGGCAGACCAGGTAAATCTTCCGGAAAAACATCTGGAAACTCACAGACTACTGGAATGTCCTTAACTGCCTTGACAAAAGTAGCATATACTTGCTCAACTGCTCTCTTAAGAGTAGGAAGATGGATGAGAAGTTGAGATTTGCTATTAGGTAAGTTGAGCTTAACTGTTCTATTCAGGGTGTCTATTACTGCACCTCTCTGGCTCATCCAGTTCATACCCAAGATCACATCTATACTTGGATCTTTTAAAACTATCATAGAGGTTGGAAATATATATCCACCCAGATCTATAGGTACCTGATGTACCATTTCCTTAGTACACAGTCGACCCCCTGGTGACTGTATAAAGAACTCAGCTTTGGTTTCAACAATAGGTATGTTATGCTTTTCCGCAAATGCTATATTCATAAAAGTATGTGATGCACCAGAATCAAAAAGTATAACTGCTGAATGTTGAGCAACAGGGAACATACCAAGCATGACAGGTTCTCCTTCAGGAATGGCTTCAATCTGAGTATGATAAACCTTGCCTGTCTTTTGAGTACCCTTACTCTTCTGAGTGTTCTGTGCATTCCCCTTATTCTGGTTCACTTGCGGATTTCCCACTGTTCTTGGCACATTAGCATTAGGAACATTCTGCTTTGGATATGGACAATCACGAGAGAAATGTCCAGCCTTTCCACAGTTGAAGCACGGATAAATGGTAGCTTGTGGCACTGGTGGACGATTGACAACAACATTCGGCTGCCGTTGAACATTGAAAGGCATAGCAGGTCTTGTAAAGGTCCTCTGAAAATTCTGCTGCTGAGGTGGACGATACTGTGGACGATAAGAGGGACGGAACTGCTGAGCTGGATGATACACAAGTCTCTGACGCTTCTTGTTGCCGCCAGATGATCCAGATCCTGACACAATTCCCTTCTTCTTTTTGGCCTCTTTATGCTTGCGGTTCTTATCTTCACTGGATATAGCAACATTCACGACTTCATGATAAGACAGATTACCACAAGTTGTCATCATAGATTGCAGCTTTGTATTCAACCCTCTCATGAAACATGCCTTCTTTTTGGCATCAGTGTTGACCTGATCAATAGCATACTGCGATAGATGATTGAACTTCCCAATGTACTGCATAACTGGTTCATCTCCCTGACGTAGAGCTAAGAACTCTTCAAGCTTCATGTTCATAACCCCCTCTGGAATATAATGAGCTCTGAAAGCTTCCTTGAATTCAGCCCAAGTGATTCGGTGTCCGGCTGGTTGTACAGCTAAAAGATTTGCCCACCACACACCTGCGGCTCCTCGAAGTTGCTGTGCTGCAAAAGCGGGTTTCTGAACCTCAGTGCAGTTGATAAGACTGAACTTTTGTTCCATGGTACGTAGCCAGTCATCAGCTTCAAGAGGCTCGTCAGCTTTGGTGAACACTGGAGGACGAGTATCTGTGAAATCAACATATGTTGCCTCCTCTCTGTGGTTACGACCACGACCATATTGACCAGCATTCTGGTTCTGAACTAACAGAGTGTTGTATTGACTAATGCTGCAATCGCTTCAGCCAACGTAGGTGGAACTGGTGGTGCGTTAGGGATATCATCCCCACCACGAGAAGAACTAGCTCCACGAGTGTTAACAGGCATCTGTTTAAAACAAACCATACCTTAGATAACAGTCATATATAACCATATACACCATATCATGCATAACATGTTTCAACTTATTTATCAAACAAGTCCGCTCTAGGGCAGGACTACTGAAAACACTATCTTACATAGCTGATCATATCAGAAAAGTTTTCTGACTAACTAAGTTACAAAGTCAGGAAAGATCACGCTATGATACATCTCATGTTTCTGGTTTTATTACTCTCCTTCAGAGACAAGCTCATACTCCACAGGCTCTACTTCCTCATCTCTTCTTCTCTTCTTCTTCTTCTGCTTCATTTTGAGTAGTTGGTGGCGTAGCAGGTTCTGGCTGTAAGCGTGCTGTCAACTCCTCCACGTGCCTGTGTAACTCAACATGATGTGCTTCCATAAGGTTTTGATTATCTCTCATGACATCAACTCGGGCTCGTGCCCGATTCCTCTGCTCGACAGCCTTCCTCCACTTACACTCATACTCCTGGTGCTGCTCATGATGATACTGCAACTGTTCATTTAGCTCTTCTCTCTCTCTAGAACCTCTCATCCTTTCACCATTTGCTCTTGCCAACTCCATGTATAAGCGGTCTACTTCCGCCTGAAGTTGTGATGTAGCGCTGTTGCTACTTTCACCTTCTTCATAAGTAACCTCGGGTTGGTTACTTCCTACACTTTCATCCTCTCTTGGGGCAAGAACATGCCGAGGAACACCACGTGGTCCGGTACACTTGCGTGCAGTCTGCTTGGTACGGGCCATCAGCTAAAATATATTTTGAATTTTAGAACTATATAAGTTCCAGGATTAAGAAACAGAGTTTTAGAATTAAACAACATACTAACTCTACTCTTTCTTAGATAAACCTTTAAGAGGGAAAGTTAATTACAGGTTGATAATCATGATGCATGAACGAACTTACGAACAAAACATTAAACAAACAATTAATCACATAAACTAGCCACTCAACATATAAGTGGATAAATTTTCCTTTTATAAATAGGGCAATATAATAAACATTGTTCCTTAGATTATACATATCACCATAGCTATACTAAGAACATATTCCTTTGAATAAAAAATTAGGTCTAAAGAAAGAATTAGGGCAAGTCAGAAGCATAAGAAAAGAAAGTCTAGAAGCAACTTGGACTCAAATTACTTCAAAATTTAGTTTGACTCAAAACTTTTGAAGTTTTCAAAAATGAATACTGTTATACTTTCTAAAGGAATAAGCTCTGATACCAGTCTGTGGCAGAACCGCCTAAGTTAAGTGGCCCACATGCACCCATCATTGTCTCAAAGACCTTTGATCGGCATGCATGAGTTCCAAATGACTTAAGGGATCTGTCGGGTGTCCTCGGGAAACCCGAATCATCCACGTTTATCTTTCTTCCAGGATATTCCTTTGTCCAGCATCACAGTATTACAACAGTTTTATAGATACGAGAAATATCAGAGTAAAGCGGAAAGATTATACAATATAGATTAAAACTTAAGTGTTAAGTTTACAAACCATAGGTCTTAATATTACATAAAAGTTCGGAACTTTATATTATACATAAACCATCACTGAAGCACTTGCCCAAGGTTACTCATCAACATCATCATCACTCTCCTCCACGAGAGTGAAGAAACACTGGCCATCAAAGGGATGGTCAACTGGCTCACCTGCAACAAGGGTTAACAAACCCTGAGTACAAAAGTACTCAACAAGACTTAACCGACTAGAAAAGAGGAGAAGACTCAGGTATGCTGGCTAAAGGGATTCAAGGTAAGGCTTTAGCAAGAACAAAGCTTTTTCTTTTGCATAAAAGCTTACTAGAGTAACTCCTATATCCAAAATTTTATTCAAGATTCATATTCAAGATTTCCTAAGGATTTTTCAAACATTTAAAACATATCTCTGATCAAAATCCTTTTCTCAAGATTCATTCTTTACTACGGTGCAGGTCAGTGGATTGAGGCTCCATATCCGAGGAAACACGGCGATTCGAATCGATTATACCCAGCTGGGGATTCAGTACCACACACGATATATGTAGAACTTAATCTTGCATATATCAACCCTTACTATAGATCCTCCTATACAAGAACGGGTCCAGCGTCACCCGAGAGTACAGTACACCTCGAACCCGACTATCTCATAGCCCCGAGGGTACACGCTACTCCCGCCATCTCTCCACTCCCAGTACGCGGTTATCCGTTCTCAGTATTGGAATAGCTATAGACCAGGCTTACCATTGTATGTGGGCTGTACTCAAAAGTCTCAATCTAGCAGGCCAACAACGGTAAGGTCCTATGTAGAATAGCGTTACATCAAGACTCCTCTCTTGATGTAAGCTACCATAGAGATTATACCAACATCAAAAATATAACCACATTGTCGGGAAGTGTGAGAAAGCAAGTCTAAGCATTTCTACTGTTTGTGTAAAACAGGGATCAGGGTTTGGTATAACAACAAGGTAAATCATGCATCAACAGGTTTAAAACATTTATTTGATAAACAGCTAATGCATCAGGTTATAAAGAAAAGTGTAATTGCGAAATCCAGGGATTGGTTTAAATGCACCGGGGCTTGCCTTGAAAAACAGCGAAGTCCGGCAACTCAGACGAGACGGGAAGATCTACACCCTCAGAAGAAATCCACTGAGAAGCAGGCTCTTCCGGAACGGAGTCTACACGAATAAATGCATATGCATGATCAATGAGATGCTTTGACATGAACATGGTAAAGATGGAAATTTTCCAAGCTATAAACAATTACTTGAGTACAACTTTCCATTCGGTACAGGCTAACCAACAAACCTAACTTGATAAACTAAAAGGAACTTATTAAATCAACCAGCAGATCAAGATAAATCACCCAGCTTTAATCTTACACTATTTGAGTACAACTTTCCTTCATGAAAAGAAAGAAACTAACTAATTAACAAACCTTTAAATCTACTAAGCATTTTATCATATCATAAAGCAAGACTACATAATTAATTAATGACAAAGGATGATTAACACATAGAAAACCTTAACCAGGGAGCATTTCATGCTAGATTCCCATTGGTTGTCAAACAAATCCAAAATCACAAAAAACCTAAATGATTATTCTTTTCTATTTATTTTTATAAGCCTAAAATAGCTTTTACTTATAAAACAATTATATTAATTCAAACAGAGATGAAATAAACATAAAGTAGATATGACCAAAATAAACTTGCATTTCAAATTTCATGATTTTGGACAAACACAGAAAATTACATAAATCATCAAAGTTGCATTTATTAATTAAATCATGGATTTAATGACCATAGCAAAAGTACTCTAAACACAAGTTTCATAATTTTTATATTAGCACAGACAGACACATTAAGATCATCCATGTCAAATTTCATAATTTATAGAGCTATAGAAAAATTATAGCAAAAATAACAAAACAAGTTATTGCTCACTAAACAGAAAAAGAAAAACATCAAACTAGCCCAACTGGGCTTGCGGCCCAGCCATCGCGACCTGGCGCAAGCGAAAAGCCGCCAGCCTGCTTCCGCCCGACCGCACGCACTGCACACTTTGCAGAAAAGCCCTTTGGCTTTGAGGAAACTAACCCGCAGTCCAGCGCACTATTCACATGAGTCTATGACTTTGCAACTAACACCCTGGGAAGACCTGCCTTACAACCGCGAGGTCCCCGACCATGGCCGGCGCGCACGGCGGCGCACAGAGCGGCGGCGCTCCTTACGCCGGCCAACTCCGGCCGTTAGAGACCTAACTAAGGCGAGCATCAGCACCGACAAGCCAAACGCGGCCGAAAGAGCCCCTAAACCCTAACTCTACTGCTCCGGCGAGGTCTGACCGAGCACGGCGGCGATTTGGATCTCGACGAGCGTTCCGGCGAAACTGCTATTAGCGGTTGAACAGAGAGGCTAGGACAGCCAGTAGCTCACCCAGAGACGATGGTGCGGATGGTTTGGATGGAGCAAGCTCGGAAGATAGACGACCACGGTGCAGCGGCGATCGGCGGAGAACTCCGGTGAAGATGGCGCTGTTCCGACGAGACCTGGGCATTAGACATGGAATCATCGAGCCGATGAGTTCACAGGGATCACGGTGAAGCAATAACACAAGAGAAAGTGGTCGAACAGATGCTCGGTTGAGCTGACCACTGCAGACCCGAGCTCGGCGGCGATTCCAGGACCGGCGGAGAGGATTCCGGCGAGTGCGAGCTCTCTGAGGTGTTAGAGATGGAGAGGTAAAGTCCGGGAGGTGCGCAAGGTAACAAGGTACTTATAGGTGCGGTGAATTGGGATGAGATCAAGCAGAGACGGTCAATTTTGGATTGGGATCAAGATGGTGCCCGTCGGTGCACCGGTGGCAAACGGCGACGGCGAGCGCAGGAGGAGAGGTGCCACGACGCGAGAGAACTGGCCAGCAGGTGCGCAACCTCGCCACGGTCACGGTCGTGTGCGGATTCGGGAGAGATCGGCGTCCACGCGCGCGCACGGGTGATCAACAGATCACCCTCTCCCTGCCGCCATGAACAGGGACAAGAACATATCCTCTCCCTTTCCCTTTCTACCCTTCTCTAATTTAAAAAAACTTTGAAATTTTGAATAGAAGTTGAAAATATTCCAAAATATCAAATGCTCAGAATTTCAAACTGAACATCTTTTATTTTTGCAACACACCCAAATTTGACTTGCATTTTGAATTTGAGTTGAATTTGCAAAAAGGGATAAGAAGGACAAAATAGAACTTTCACAAATACTGTTGATTTTGCATGAACACTTGAAAAACTTTACACATCAAAGTTGTTCCTTGACAGAAATAGAACAACTTTGCTTTTTGAAACATACCCAAATTCTTTTTAGATTTTAATTTATAGAAAAGGGAACAAAATAGGATTTTGGGATTATTTAAACTATTAAAATGAATTTTCAACCAAAATCTGCTCTATACCCCATTGATGACTTGAATCAAAGTCCAAATACACCCTTGAGATATAAAACAAAGTTTGATCCAAAATTCACTGCTATATAAGAAATTACATAAAACCCCTTTACTCAAACAAACACTATTCAAAAACATGAAAGCATAAACTAGAGATCAACTTAAACACTCTTTATCAACTAAGCATAACATCAAATGATAAACTTGTTTTAGTGAATGCAATACCAGGTTATCACTCAAATGAAATGCCAATGCATATGATGACATGTCAGGTTTTAGTTGCTTAACACAGGAGTGTTACAGCGCCGGCGAGAGCGAGAGAGACAGAATGGAGGGAGTGCGGCTTCGGACGGGGCGTGGGGGCGGCCTTGTGCTCGCCCGCCGCGCGCGCGGGCGCGGCTCGCCAGGCGCTGGGCGCCACGCGGCGTCCAAGCTTGTGCGCGGTGGGCCACTACCACGGCCGATTCAAACTGAATCGCCGGATCAGGCACGATGGCAACTGACGGTCGATTTTCGACGCGATTATCTCCTAATCCACTCGATGAATGAAACGACACACCGATTGATCCTTTGGTTAGAGCTACATGCCGACTACAACTTTGGTTACAAGATCAAGCTTTGGTTCGGCCTAGATTGCTCTCAAGAAAGCTCCAAAGATCACTCAGCGAAACTGTTCGGCAGTTCCAGTTAGGACTAGAAGAATTCTAAGTCAAATCTCCCCCATTTTCTGCCTTGTGGGTCCTAAAACACATTGTTAAACCCATTTTCATGAGTGGCCCTTAAACACTTTTTGTTCTACTCTAAAATCTACACACTTTTGGTTAAGGGTCCATAGCCATGCAAATCTTCTATCAAGGAGGTCTTAGTTAGTCAAACAAAAGGACTCCTAGGGCTGTATTAGGGCAACTAGGGTTAGTGACTTGGTCAGCCATAATGACCAACACAAAACCTAGCTTCATTTTGACTCCTCAACAAGGTTCAACTACTTAGGAGACCCTAACACTCCAAACACAAGTCAAACAAGCATCACACCAAGCATAACATTACAAGCCAACACATGAAATGACACTTTACACAAAGAATGCAACATGAGATGATGATGCTTTATGCTTATTTGATGTCAAGTTATGCATTTAGGGTTTGCTTAACACCAGGGGTGTTACAGCCCTCCCCTCCTTAAAAGAATCTCATCCCGAGATTTAAGTTATTAACCATTTCTTATAAAAGTGTGGGTACACCTCTTTTAGATAGTCTTCCGTTTCCCAAGTGGCATCTCGTTCATCTTGCTCACTCCAAGACACTTTATATTGCTTTACTATTCTCCCGCGAGTTATTCTTTCTTTTTCATCAAGCACCCGATACGGTTCCACTGTAGTAGGTGAGATCAGATTGCAACTTGATATTGGCTGGCTATACCTCTTCTTCTGGAACTAGAAGACATTTCTTTAATTGTGACACATAGAATACAGGGAATATAGCCTTCAAATGTTCAGGTAGTTGTAGCTGATAAGCTACTTCTCCCCTCCTTTCCACAATCCTGTATGGTCCAACAAATCTTGGCGCTAGCTTCCTTTTTACGCCAAAGCGTCTGACACCTTTCATGGGTGACACTTTCAGATACACATAATCACCTTCGTTAAATTCAAGCGGTTTCCTCCTCTTGTCTGCATAGCTCTTTGTCGAGACTACACAGCTGCCATATGTTGTTGGATTCTTCTAACTTGTTCTTGTGCTTCGTTAACAAAATCAATTCCGTAGTAACGACGTTCTCCTGATTCAACCCAATTCACCGGTGTCCTGCATCTTCTACCATAAAGAGCTTCAAAAGGTGCCATCTGTATGCTTTCTTGATAACTATTGTTATATGCAAATTCAGCTAAAGGTAACCATTTCTCCCAAGATCCTTTTGCTGAAATCACATAGGCTCTCAACATGTCCTCCAAAATTTGATTCACTCTTTCAGTTTGTCCTGATTTTGGGGATGATAGGCAGAGCTACGGATTAGCTTTGTGCCTAATTCCTTTTGCAGTTTCTCCCAAAATGGTGCAGTAAACTGCAATCCACGATCCGAAACTATGACCTTGGGTATACCATGTAGTCGAACGATTTGATTGATATAAATTCCCGTATAGTCCGGTGCTCGATAACAGGTTTTAACTGGTATGAAATGAGCGGTCTTGGTAAGACGATCAATTATCACCCAAATTGAGTCATTTCCTTTCTGGGTGGTTGGCAAACGGGTGATGAAATCCATACCCACTTCTTCCCATTTCCACTCGGGCATTGGTAATGGTTGAAGTGTTCCGGCTGGCTTCCGGTGAATAGCTTTCACTCGACAGCACGTGTCGCATCTGGCTACATATGCGGCAATTTCTTTCTTCATCTTGGTCCACCAAAATCTTGGACGCAAAGCTTGATACATCTTAGAGCTTCCAGGATGAATAGATAACTTGGATAAATGAGCTTCATCCATGATCCGGTTTGAGTTCTCTGTTCTTGGGTACTACTAAGCGCTTGTCAAAGCATAACGCTCCTTTATATCAATCCGAAAATGTTTTACTAGTTCAGTTGCGGTCTTCAGCCTTTCCTTGATATGATAAATTCCCTTGTCCGTTTTGCCCTTCAAGAATCTAATCAACTAGGGTGCCTTGCAGCTTGATATTGTGTAGAATTACAGGGGTGTACGTGACTAAACTCGTCTTCTGGTTGTAACCTCAAATTGTTGCAGTGTGATTTCCGGCTCAAAGTGTCGGCAACCATATTTCCTTTCCTGGATGATAATGTATTTGCAGATTGTAATCCTTGATTAGTTCAAGCCATCTTCTCTGCCTCATATTCAGTTCAGGTTGAGTGAAGGTATACTTGAGAATCTTGTGATCGGTGTACATATTACAGACATTTCCAAGCAGATAATGTCTCCAGATTTTCAGAGCGTGCACCACAGCAGCTAATTCCAAATCATGTGTAGGATAGTTTATCTCATGTTTCCTTAATTAGCGTGAAGCATAAGCAATCACTCTGCCTTCTTGCATAAGAACACAATCTAACCCAACCTTCGATGCATCACAAAAGACATCAAAAGGCTTCTCGATATCTGGTTGAGCTAAGATAGGAGCAGTGGTCAATAGTTTCCGCAAGGTACGGAAAGCTATCTCACACTCCTCTGTCCATTCAAACTTCTGGTCCTTCTAGAGCAAGCTTGTCATTGGTTTTGCAATCTTGGAAAAGTCAGGAATGAAACGACGATAGTATCCTGCTAATCCGAGAAAACTTCAAATTTCACCAACGAAGTAGGAGCTTTCCAATCCATCACTTCTTGTACCTTACTGGGGTCCACAGAGATTCCATCTTCTGATAGAATATGACCAAGAAATTGCACTTGCTTCAACCAAAACTCGCATTTGCTAAACTTAGCATAAAGTTTATGTTCTCGGAGCCTCGTCAAAACAACCTCAAATGCTCTGCATGATCGTTCGGGTTCTCAGAGTATACTAGAATGTCATCAATGAACACCACTACAAACTTATCCAATTCCGGCATAAACACTGAATTCATCAAACTCATGAAATATGCTGGGGCATTTGTCAATCCGAAAGACATGACAAGATACTTGTATAAACCATATCTTGTCGAAAAAGCAGTCTTTGGGATATCTTGCGGTCGGATCCTGATCTGCTGATACCCCGATCTCAAATTAATCTTGGAAAACACCTTAGCTTTGGATAACTGGTCAAACAGAATATCTATCCGTGGCAACGGATACTTGTTCTTGACAGTCACGCCATTGAGCGGCCGGTAAACCACACACATACGTAGTGACTTATCCTTCTTCTTGACAAACAACGCTGGGCAACCCCATTCGGATATACTAGGTTGAATGAATCCTTTGTCCAGAAGTTCCTTAATCTGAGTTTTAAGTTTAGCTAGCTCGTTGGGCGGCATACGGTAAGGTCTTCTAGAGATTGGTGCAGTTCCAGGTAACAGTTCAATTGCAAATTCCACTGCCCGCTTGGGCGGTAATCCTGGTAATTCATCTGGGAAATCTCGGACGACTGGGATTTTGGACAGGTCTTCTATAGATAAAGTGCAAGATAAATCAACAAAGTCAGCACCCCGGGGAAGAGAGATGCGTAACGTGGTATTCGTCCTTCCATCAGATAAGGTAAGAACCCTATTTGCAGTGTCTAACACCGCATTCCACATACTCATCCAACTCATCCCTAGGACTACATCCATACTTAGTCCTGGCAGAACTACTAAATTAGCTCGAGTTTGTGCCCTCCAATGTCGATGGTTGCATTACAAACCATCTGCCTAGATAACACGCTACTCCCCACGGAGCTTACGCGAAACCCATAATCCATTTCAGACACCTCTTGATTATGTTTTTGTGCAAATGCTTTGCTCATGAATGAATGTGATGATCCAGTATCAAAAAAAACAACTGCAGGATGATGGTTAACAAGACACATACCGGCAGTCACGGGCTCTCCAGCATGAGCTTCTTCAGCAGTCATGTTGTGCAGACGTGCGGGGTAGTTAGCTTGTGCTTCTTCAGGTGAGGCAATATCTTGCGAAGTGTCCCTCTTGGTTGAAATTGTAACAGGGTCCTCGAACCAAAGGTTTCCCTCCTGTTGAGCTGCCCTGACCTCCACGAGCATGGGTAGCATCTATCTTGTATGGCCTTTGATTGCGCTAAGCTTGCGGCTGACTTTTCTTTTGTGGCGGCCTGAAATGTGCCCCCGGCGCTGGTGGTCGATACTGGGTACGTTGAGCTGGTGGTCCCCTAGGTTGAGATGGTCCTGAATCAAAAGTCCTCTTCCGGGCCTTACTTGCAGCATGCTTGTTATTATGACTCTCTTGGATCAAGCAATCACTAATAAAGTCATTGAAGACAGTACGAGAAGATGTACCCACTGACTTTCCCATTTGGTGTTCAAACCTCTCTTGAAACTAGCAATCTTTTTGGCATTTGTGTCCACGAAGTTTGGAACATAACGAGACAAAGAGTTAAACAAGTGATGGTACTCGGTGACAGATCGAGTCCCTTGTGTCAATCTCATGAATTCTGCCACTTTCATCTGAGTCAGGCCTGGCGGAATATAATGCCCTCGAACGGCTTCGGTGAACATCCTCCAAGTGACAGGAACGTTGGAAGGATAGGTGGTGCGGTGATGCCCCACCAAATCCCGACTGGCCCCTGCAACAGATGCGCGACATACTTTGCTTTGAGTTCTTCTGTGAGCCTGAGGAAACGAAACTTCTATTCCAAGGTATGCAACCATTCATCTGCCTCTAAAGGTTCGGTAGCTTCCTTGAAAATGGGTGGTCTAGTATCCAAGAAATCCTTGAAAGAGCAATATTGATTTGGCTCTGGACGCTGGTGACCGTGCGCCAAGTTCTCTCGCAGCAAGGCTTCAATGTTGCGTTGGCTTCCTAGAAATTGGGCGAAAAGCTGCTCAGGAGTGGCTAGGGGAGGAGGTGGTGGATTGCGGTTGTCCCTAGGGTCCTCATTTCCACCACTACCGCCAGCTCCACTACGGGTTGTCGTCATCTGCATGTATTAATAGCAAGTGATCATTAGGCGAAGTTGCAATTATTGTAGAGAACAATAGATCATGCCAACTGAATTTATTCGGAAAACGAATTCGCCAAACAATCACAGAGGCATAATAAATTTCAATCCACATCACAGCATCACATAATAAGATCGCTTAAAACATATCATGCAAAAGCCAACATAACATCCATAGTTTTGCCCATACATATGGGACTTTTTCAAGGTCTCAAACCAGGTGCACATAAGTCTTACTACTTGTTCTTACATCTAGCCCATAACACAAGCAAAAGATCGGGCTTATCAACAACACAAAAGATCACCAAGCTCTAAACATGCGAACTGAACTACTCTCTAGCGTCGTCGGCCTTGTCATCATCATCACTAGACACGCTGAAGAACCAGTAGAAAAGCTACTCGGGTCCGGGTCTTCCTGACGAAAGATGGGGTTCCTCTCATTCTCCCTGCGGTGGATCTCCTCATGCAAGCGGTCATTGTAATCCTGCAGGTGGTGAAGTTGCAGCTCTAGGTCCCCCACTCGCAACCTCAACAGCCTGTTCTCCTCTGAAGCGCGTATGCCCTCAATACAAACACCTCGAAGTGACTCCTCGGTCTCCCTCATGATCAAGGCTAAGAAGGTAGCAGACTCTTGCTGAACACTGAGCTGATGGGCAGTCTCCTGCTCTCTCTGAAGCGCATGGTCCCTCTCCACAGTCATGTGAGCTAGCTGTGTGGTGAGGAGGTCTATCTCTGTAGCATGCTCCTCCTGCCTGCGATGTTGTACAACCATCTCCTCGCTGAGAATATGGTCCAGGTGATCATAGCTACGCGATAGGCATCCATAAGTAGCCATGAGGGCGGCCATAGCACTCCCTGCTGGTCCTGCACAATGCTCCCTCTCAAGCGAACTGGCCTCAATAACGGCGGCTCCTGGCTGACGCCACACTGACTGATAAGGATCTGCTATCGGGAAGATGCTGGCTGTAGCCTGGGCAACCACCTCCGGATGGTCCTCCATAATATCCCGAGAACGGTGTAAGCAACTCTGTTGGCTCCATCACATGGGGTCCTCCCCTGCAACGCGAACACCCAGCGGCACCAGACGTGATCCTGGTCATCACGGCTAGGCACGTCAACCTCCACCGTGTACATATGGCGATCCTCCGAAATCTGCACCCGCTGCCACTCGTACTGTGGCTCCTGGCCCTCCTGGTATCCCACCAAGTGCAATACCCTCCAAAAGATTTTTGGCATGCCAAACTCATCTAAGAAGTCCTCCGACCCTTCGGCGGTCCATGGTCCCAACATGTAATTAGGTCTTTTGCCCCCGGTTGACTTACGAGCTGTGCGCTTGGTACGGGCCATCTGTAAGAAGTTTATCCACATAGGTTTTCATTAGTTGAGAACAACTTTTATTAAGAAAAACGGGACGGATAACATAAGGAAGGAAGTAAGATTAATGCAAGGTTATATGATCATGATGCATGCACGTAACATACGTCCTCACTGTCTAACAATCTAACGGCTAGACGGTGGCATACACGTTCACTCATAGCGTTAACTAGACGCACTATACGTTCGCAAGTTAGCGTACCTGCAGAAAATCATTTCAGCCCTGCCCACAGTATGAATATCATGCATTGCTGAAATTAAATCTAATACTAACTTAGGTGCACACCCAGTATACACGTAAGCAGTATATGCACCCATCAGAATAATATTACTCCCACAATTCAGTACCTTCACACATACTTGTGTGTAACAAGCATACATGTCGGTACCATTCAAGCACACCCCTAGATTGGCGGTTGTCCAATCATGCTCTCACAACTCACTTATACCTTGGCATAGAGGCAATTGATCCATACATTACTATTCCGAAGAATAGCACCCATACAATTTCACCCTTGCCATATGGACGACAGAAACAACAGAATTTAAATATGATGCACGACCCCAAGTTAGTACTTAAATAGCCACCTAAAAACCTACTGGGCATAAGGACTTGATCACTGGCACACCTTAATCTTTATCAATAAGATTTTTCAAATCCTATTATAGTTTATAAGTTTTAGCAAATAAAATTTTGATTTGAAAACACGATTTTTCAAATACACTCATGAACAGTAACGCCAACCATGCTCCGATGCCAGCTGTGACAGAACTGACCAATTTATACCAGATTAAGCACCGAATCCCTGCTTTCATAGAGATTTGCAAGTGCTTAAGCTCGTACAAACCCGGTAGTCCGGAAATCTCGAAGGATTTTAAATCATTCAACTTTAGCCAAGATTGTAATAGATTAGCGTACATGTCCACGAGGTACATTCAGTTCGCACATAGTTCAAATACATCGGAGTTTAACAGTTATTACAAACCATAGTTCAGAATTCAAAAGCGGAAGCAACATAGTTTTAAACATAAGTTCTCAGTTCACAATACGGTGCCATTGCCTGATCAGTCCACAAAAGCATCAGGAGAGGATAAGAGATGACCATGCCCATGGTCTAATCATCACCCGCGACGGGGTACAGACAGTTCTCGCAATAGCCGTAGAAGCATTGCCCATCTGCAACAACAAGGGATAAACCCTGAGTACGAGAAGGTACTCAGCTATACTTACCCGTCATAAACCAGAAATAAACTACACCAAGGAGTATGCAAGGCTATATCTGGGTTCGCCATACTTACCTTTTTGCATAAAAGCATTTTATTATTTAAATAATCATCATTAGAATATTAGCAGTCTATTTATGTAATCAACCTAATTAACTAGATTTGCACCTGATCCAGGGCAATCACTTGGCTAATTAATCAAGCAAGAGTGACTATTTCATCAATAGCCTTTCAGATTCAGTACCATAACCATCTTTAATTCCATAAGTTACTACGGTAACACATGCCCAGTCAAGTTACTCACTATCCAGGAGCGATGACGATTATAATCGATTCCTACCCAGCTGGGGATAAAATGTCGCACACTCGCCCGATCACACCTTGCCAGGCAGCCGTCGACGACCGCTTCAGGAAATTCGAGAACACAACACGCGGGACAGTGATGGGCCCTTCTATACCAGGGGTTATCTCAATGCCAGGTCGCTCAAGCTATAACTGCCCATGGTCATACCAGGTCAATCAGGCCCCGCCTGTCCATGGACCATGCCAGGTTGCTCAGAATATAGTGCCCACGGTACATATAAGGCCTGGGTGTTAGGCGTCAACATCTCCATCACCGGCTTGAATAGCCCTACTCGGCTTCACGGGAGGTACTTCGACCTACTCCGTTAAGTGATTGACGCGTTCAAAATGACTGAGGTGTGCCTTGTCGAGTCCTAATCGACACAGACGAGAGACTACTAGCACACAGAACCCATGTCCTGCTGCTCCTACATCCCGCTCGGTCTCAAATTAATTATCACATAGTTATATTCCACGATAGCACGAGGCTAGTCATGATCAGTATCCACCTATACGCGGGAGACAGGAAATCACCGACTTTTACCGGTCTAAGCAGACTAAGCAGAAACGAGCCTAGACTTAACAGGGATATTAAGACAATAATGGTAGGTGGACAAGGATAAGTAATTAATGCAGCAACGGTGTCACTCAACTCCTATAACCTAATGCAGCAACATATCAGGTGAAACTTTGCAAATGGTAACACAAACCATAGGAGTGGGATGCTCGGGGCTTGCCTCTTTAAAGTCGGAGGGTCGATGGTCGCGGCACTCAGGAACGTCCTCGACGTCTCCTTCTTCGGTCCTCTCGTCCAGGGTCTGTGACGGAACGGTCCTAATCCTATGGCCCACAAGTCCCTGTCAACCTCTGACAGCCGAACTTATGATCCATACGATTAAGACAGTTTGCCACTGGGCTGCATTAGCGCCCGATGTCCGCAGGATCATCTCACCTTTCGGTTACAGCATTTCATATTTTCACAAATAACATAGATAAACAGAGCGGAAGACTTAAATAACATTAGTTTTACAAACCGAGGTTTCAAATGAGATTAGTGCAATTATTACAGACCATTGTTCGGGTAATTGAAAATAGACAACGTAGCGGAAGACATTAACATAAAGATACATGTAACACCCAGCCCGAGGGTGCACATTTACTCATCGGCCTCATCGGCCTCTTCCTGGACGATGGTCACGCAGCAGGGCGCAAGACACATCGGCGACTCAGACATACCTGCAGCATGGGTAACAAACCCTGAGTACTGGGGTACTCAACAAGACTTACCCGACTAAAGAAAAGGAGAAGACTCAGGAATGAGAGGCTTAGGGTAGTCAAGGTAAGGCTTAAGCAAAGTCAAGCATTTTGCAAGAAAAGCATTTTTGAAAACTTGTTTTAAAAGCATTTCTCAAAACTTCATCCTTACATGATTCATTTTATCCTTTCAAAACATACCTAGTTATGAACCAATCCCCGTTGACAGTCAGTGACCAAGTCTCCATAACCGAGGAGCAACGTTAATCCGGATAAATAATACTCAGCTGAGGATCCCTATCCACACTGCATATGTAGCACCCAAGCTTGCATATGCCAACTCGTCTACCACGATTCCTCCAAGATTGGACCGGTCCTACGCCACCCGGAAGTACAGTACACCACTCATTCCAGGTACGACGACCACGTGGGTACAAGCTACTTCCGCCATCTCGCCACTCCAGTGCGCGGTTGTCGGCCCCAATCAAGAAGTCCTCGGAGCCAGAGCTTTCCGAAGTATGTGAATAGTTACAAGTCTTGACCAGCAGGCCCCCAAACGGATGGTTCCTAATTTTTCAGCCAGGGCTATACCTCGGTCATATCTCACCCGAGCGTAATAGTCCTGTCAGTTTTTCAACCCTGTCCCGGTCGGTGTCAACTGTTGAGTCCCGGACTACAACATGACGGCACCGTACGCTCAGACAACCTCTCCTCGCTATTGACTAGGTACGGATCAGATACCTAGCCAACAGCCGGGGAGTAAGACCAAATTCCCATAAACATTCCTTAAGTGATCACACTTTTGAAATTGGTATTTTATTGCAAATCTATTGCATAGCATCACTAAGCATTTTGCAAATAGTTTTTAAAACAGGGTGGGTGGATCTTCTGGTGGAGGTAAATAATGCAAGTAATAGGTCGTCACACAACTCCTATAACTTAATGCAGTAGTTTAACTCAAAACATTTCAAGTAAACTTTTATAAAAGCAAGGTAGGGTTAAATGCACCGGGGCTTGCCTTGAAGAGCAAAAAGAACGGACTCGGGGTGGTGGTGTAGGTGTCGGAGCTCGGGGTCGCCTCGGGAGTAGGTTCGTCAACAGCGGCCTCGACTCTGGTACCTTCTTCGTCGGTCACTATACGGATGCAATGATGTATGCTCATGAGAATGCTGACATGAACAATAAGGTGCAAGACAATTCTACTGATTCAAGAATATAAGAATTTTCTATAAAGGACATAGAGTTATTATTTCTTTCTTTTAGCAATATTAGTTAAAACCATTAACCAAACTATGCATCATCATAACATGGCATCACAAACATCATAGACCAGAGGGTGGGATCTATGAACAGCAAACAATTCCAAAAGTCACATCACAGGTCAATCAATATAAACCCTAATCATTTTTTATTTTCTTTTATTTATTAAAAAGGTCATTTTTGCAGTTGCTCCAAAAATTACCAAATTAATCTCATAAGATCATTATGGCATAAATAGATGGCAAAACAAATTTCATAATTTTTGGAGTTCATTAAGGTGCTCAAATAATTCCAGACATTCAATTAAGAAAAGGCACTATTCAACTATTTAAATAAATGCTCAAAAATCAACTTGCTCCAAATGACTTCAAAATTTTACCAGAGGCTCAGAATGGCATAACTAGCTCACAAAATTATCTCAAGATTTTTGGAGCTATAAATAACTCTCCAAAAATCCAAAACCATTCATTTCTTAATTAAAAGGGAGATTTTTCATTTTCAAATTTTTGCACAAAAACCAAGTTTCATATTTTTCTAAAATACTTCAGGACTATAAAGAGTTTACCATCAAAATTTCAGAATTTTTGGATCAACACAGAAAATCACACAAAAAAGATGAAAACTGAACACTATTCACATTTTAAAAGAAAAAGGAAACAAGAACAGTGCTCGCCCTGCTCGTCGCCGGCGGCCGGACAGCGGCGGCGCTGGCTACGCCGGGCAAGGCGAGGCTCGCGGCAGCGAAACCAAGGGCATGGGAGGCTTCAGGGAGCTCACCGGAGTCGATTAAGGAGCTCGGTGAGGTGAGGGAAGGGACGGAGGAGGATGGTCGACGGTGACCGGCGGACGGCTCACGGCGGCGATCGGCGCTCCGGCGATCCTGCGTATAACACGAGACCGCAAGGGCCTGGTTAGAGTCGCAAGGGAGTAAGGAAGATGAAACAGGGGTCGGGGAGGGATGATCATGGCCGGAGAGGGAGTATTTCCCGAACCCGAGCTCGCCGGGCTTTCGCCGGAGATGGGAACGGCGAGCTACGCCGGGCGATAGGAGGCGGTAGAGTGGAGGGTGGAAGAGACCAAATTGAGGGCTGTTGGGCTAGGTGGTTGGGCGGCGGGAGCTTCGGAGTGGGCTGGCGACGGCGGCGGAGACGAGTGAGGAGCTCGGACTCCGGCGGTCCCTTTTATAGGCACGGTCGGGGACGGTAGAGAGCACGGGATGGTGTGGATGAGCTCGGCCGAGGCGTGCGCACTCGATTGCAGGCTGGCGGGAAGGACGGCGTGCAGTCGGGGCCTGGGCGTGAGGTCGCCGGCGATGGCCACGCGGCGGCGATGCTCTGGGCGCTGTAGGGGACGGGAGCGGAGGTCAGCGCTCGCGTGCGGGAGGAGAATGATGGCGGGGTCAGCGGCGGCAGGTTGGAGGCGCGCGTGCAGCTGCCAGGCGTGCGGCGTGCGCAGCGCCGGCGAGCGCCATGGCCGGCCCCCCCCTACGGCGAGGAAGATGAACAGGGCTATGTCCCTAGGGTTTGACTTTTGGCTGATCTCTGTATTTTGCAAATTACTCCCAAAATTTGAACTGCACAGGAAAAACTCAAAATACCAAAGTTGTGCAGAAAAATGAGATCTACAACTTTGTCAATAAGAACATTTTCAAAATCCAAACAGTTTTTGAACTATATTTGAAATCAGAAAAGGGGACACTTTTGAAATTTGAATAAATTCAAAATTACTTTGGATTTTAAACTGAAACTTGAAAATCTGCAAATATGAAAGTTGTTTCTTTTGTCAAAACCTACAACTTTGCTAATACACACTTTTTCTGAAACTCATTAGTTTTTGAAATAATTTTGAAAACTCAAAAAGGGACAAAAACTGGAGTTTGAATGAATTTGAAATTACTTCAAATTTTGTATGGAAACTTGAAAATTTGTAAATACCAAAGTTGCTCATCTTGATCAGATCTACAACTTTGCTTTTTGAACTAACCCCAAATTTTGAATAGTTTTTGAATTAATAAAAGAGGGGTAAAACTATAAATTGGAAATTAGGGTTTTTACAAAAGGAAAACCAATTCTCTTTTGAATTTTGAACTTTGATTAACTCAACAAAACATCAGAGCACAAATCTGAATAAGAAATACATAGAACTAGACACAGAAGTGAAATTACCATTTTGCCCTTATAGGGAGATTTGGGCACTTAGGGTTTTTGAAAATGGATCAATGCATAGCAATTAAGCAACACAAATGCATGGCAAGCAAAGATTAATGATTAAGGATGATG
This sequence comes from Coix lacryma-jobi var. lacryma-jobi, assembly GCA_009763385.1. Classification (NCBI taxonomy): domain Eukaryota; kingdom Viridiplantae; phylum Streptophyta; class Magnoliopsida; order Poales; family Poaceae; genus Coix; species Coix lacryma-jobi. The sequence goes on along the minus strand of CM019822.1, from coordinate 82,571 downwards.
ACATGTCAGGTTAATTACATTTTAACACCAGAGGTGTTACAACCCTCCCTCCTAAAAGGAATCTCGCCCCGAGATTCTGCGCCTTACAAAGAACAGAGGATGAAACCTCACACCTATAGAGATTCGAGAAAGTCAGGATAGTTCTTTGCCAAGAAGTCTTCAGATTCCCAAGTGGCTTCTTCTTCAGAGTGCTGGTTCCATTGGACCTTGTACCATCTTGTGGTGGTTCTCCGGGTAACACGATCTTTGTGATCCAACACACGAACTGGATACTCAGAGTATGACAGATCGGGTTCTTCAAACCTTCAACTTCTACCCATGTTCGGGCACTCGGAGACACTTCTTGAGTTGGGAGACATGAAACACATTATGGACTGCGGAGAGATGATCGGGCAACCTTAGCTTATAAGCTACCTTGCCACAACGTTCCAGAATCTCAAACGGACCAATATAGCGGGGTGCTAACTTCCCTTTCACTCCAAAGCGGGTAACTCCTTTAGTGGGTGAGACCTTCAGGTACACATAATCCCCAATCTGGAACTTCAGAGGTCGGCGTCTCTTGTCAGCATAACTCTTCTGTCGAGACTGCGCAATCTTCATATTCTCTTGTATCTGTTTGACTTTCTCTTCCATATCCTTTACCAGGTCAACTCCAAAGAATTCCCTTTCTCCGGGCTCTGACCAATTGAGGGGTGTACGACATCGGCGACCGTACAGTGCCTCAAAGGGTGCCATCTTGATGCTTTCTTGATAACTATTGTTATATGAGAATTCTGCCAAGGGCAAACAATTATCCCAAGTATCTGCGAAGGTGAGCACACAGGCTCTCAACATATCTTCTAACACTTGGTTGACTCGCTCAGTCTGTCCATCCGTCTGCGGATGATAAGCCGTGCTATGCAACAACTTGGTTCCCAGTGAGGCATGGAACGCTTTCCAGAACTTTGCAACAACTAGGGTACCACGATCTGAGATGATGGTCTTAGGTATGCCATGGAGTTTCACTATGTTGTTTTGTACAAGTGGCATAAGTTGGAACGGTATAACTGGTCTTGACTGGCAGGAAGTGAGCTTGCTTGTGAGACGATCCACGATCACCCAAATGGAATCAAAACCTTTTGTGTCTTGGGTAATCCATTGATAAAATCCATACTGATATCCTCCCATTTCCAGCCAGGTATAGATAAAGGTTGCAGTTCTCCTCCGGACTTCATGTGCACAGCTTTGACTCTTTGACAAGTATCACAGCGAGCGACATATCGAGCGATCTCAATCTTCATCTTCGTCCACCAGAATCTTTGCTTCAAGTCCTGGTACATCTTGTTGCTGCCGGGGTGGATGGAGAATCTAGTCAAGTGTGCTTCATCAAGGATTAACTTTCTTAACTCAGGCACTTTAGGAACTACTAACCGATTCTTAAACCATACTACTCCTGTATCATCAATCCTGAAACAATCAGCTTTTCCAGCTCGGACTTTCTCGACGATGTGCTTGATTCCAGGGTTATCTTTCTGTGCAGCAATGACCTGTTCTCTGATAGGGGTTTCTATTCTGATATTGCTCAGAATTCCCTGTGGAACCATTCCAATACCCAACTTTTCTAGCTCGAAACATAGGGAAGATTCATAGGATTTTATGACCGCAGTTACAGTACGACTTGCGGCTGAGTGCATCGGCGACCACATTCGCTTTACCCGGATGGTAATGCACTTCGATATCATAGTCCTTAATTAACTCAAGCCATCTTCTCTGCCTCATATTCAGTTCTTCTTGAGTGAAGATATACTTCAGGCTCTTGTGATCTGTGTACACATTGCAGGTACTGCCCAACAGATAATGACGCCAGATCTTTAAGGCATGCACCACTGCTGCTAACTCAAGATCATGGGTTGGATAATTCTCCTCATGTCGCTTAAGCTGCCGTGAGGCATAAGCGATCACTCGACCTTCTTGCATCAAAACACAGCCCAAGCCAGTGCCTGATGCATCACAGTAGACATCAAAGGGCTTCTCGACGTTCGGCTGAGCTAGCACTGGTGATGTAGTTAACAATTTCTTCAAGGTTGGAAGGCTTGCTCACAAGCTGGTGACCAGACAAACTTCACAGAATTCTTCAACAACTCAGTGATAGGCTTGGCGATTCTGGAGAAATCTGGGATGAAACGACGATAATATCCAGCCATTCCCATGAAACTGCGGACCTTGTGAACAGAGGTAGGTGGCTTCCAATCCAGAATATCTGACACCTTTCCGGGATCGACTGACACACCTTCAGCGGATAGGACATGACCAAGAAACTGTATCCGATCCAACCAGAATTCACATTTACTGAACTTGGCATAAAGCTGATGGTCTCTGAGACGAGATAGAACGACACGAAGATGTTCGGCATGCTGTTCAGGGGTTTTTGAGTAGACAAGGATGTCGTCAATGAACACGACCACGAATTTATCAAGCTCTGGCATGAAAACAGAGTTCATGAGATACATGAAGTGGGCAGGTGCATTGGTCAAACCGAAGGACATGACCAAGTACTCATATAGGCCGTATCTGGTGGTGAAAGCTGTTTTAGGAATATCTTCAGGACGAATCTTTATTTGGTGGTAACCAGATCTGAGGTCAATCTTGGAGAATACTTTGGCCCCAGCTAGCTGGTCAAAGAGAAGATCAATGCGAGGCAAGGGATATTTGTTTTTGATGGTGACTTCATTGAGTGGGCGATAATCAACGCATAGCCTGAGACTTTTGTCTTTCTTCTTTACAAAGATTGCAGGACAGCCCCAAGGAGACGAACTTGGACGGATATAGCCCTTATCCAACAATTCCTGCAACTGGATTTTAAGCTCTGCCAACTCTTTGGGAGGCATTCGATAAGCTCTGCGGGATATAGGAGCAGTCCCGGGCTTTAGCTCTATGGCAAACTCAACATCACGGTCAGGAGGTAGACCTGGTAAGTCTTCAGGAAAGACATCAGGGAATTCACAGACTACAGGGATGTCTCTGATCCCTTGATCATAGGTGGCATTTAGCTGTGTGGTAGCTGGTTTTGAAGGCATGGGAAGTTGGAGAATGAGTTTTGAGGTACTGTTAGGAATATCCACTCTCACAACTCTATTCAGAATGTCAAGCATGGCCTTATACTGGCACATCCAATTCATGCCTAGAATGACATCTATCTCCTGATCTCTCAGCACTATCATGGTGGTAGGAAATACGTGTTCCCCCAGCATCACTGGTATGCTGCGAACCACCTCCTTGGTGTTTATACGCCCTCCAGGCGATAATATACAGAAACTTTCTTTCAACTCCCAATTGATATGTCATGCTTAGAGACGAATGTACGACTGATGAAGGAATGCGATGCACCAGAATCAAACAACACAACTGCAGGGTGATTGGCAACGGGAAACCTACCGATCATGACGGGCTCCCCTTCTGGAATGTCGCTGACAGTGGTGTAGTAGACTTGTCCGTGCTTCTTGACAAACTTGCCCTTCTGCACATGCTGCTGCTGGACACGGTGCTGCTGCTGCTGTGGTCCTCCAGGACCCTTCTGAACATTCGGAGCAGGCTTCTTGGGCTTTGGGCACTCACGAGACCAGTGACCAAGCTGACCGCAGTTGTAGCAGGGATGGTTGTAGGCGGTTTGTGGGGTGGTGATACGAACACCTGGGGCGTTCGGCTGGGTGGCACTCTGTTGATTGGCGTTGTGGGTGGTAGCCGCGGTACGGACAACCACTTGCTGGTGAGGGTAAGGTGGACGATTGTGGTGGTGGCTAGGGTGATAGATGACCTTCTGGCGCTTGTGATTGCCAGAGTGGCTGCTAGATCCTGCTTTCTTCTTTTTCTTCTCCTCTTGGTACTGACGGTTGCTTTCTTCAAAAGCGACTGCCCGGTCAACAGCCTCATGATATGAACCGGTCAGGTTATTGGACATGCTTCTGCGGATTTTAGGGTGCAATCCCCTCAGGAAACAGTCTCTCTTCTTCTCATCCGTGTTGACGTATTCTGCGGCATACTGACTCAGATGGTTGAACTGACCCACATACTGCATCACTGTGGAGTCTTTCTGCTGCAGAGCCAGGAACTGATCAAGCTTCATCTTCATCAATCCGGAAGGGATATGATGTGCACGGAAAGCGGTACGGAACTCTTCCCAGGTCAACTGATGACCTTCAGGCTGGGCGGCCAACAGATTGGCATACCAAGCACTTGCTGGACCGCGAAGCTGCTGGGAAGCGAACCGGGGCTTCTGGATTTCAGTACAGCGGAGAAGACCGAACTTCTGCTCCATGGTGCGGAGCCAATCATCAGCTTCGAGAGGTTCATCGGCCCTGGTGAAGACCGGTGGACGGGTTTCGGTGAAATCCACATAGGTGGTCTCTTGGTTGATGTTGTGGCGACCACGGTGAATGTTCTGCTGTCCTTGGTTTTGAGCCATTAGGTTGGCAGCGGCGGCCAAGGCTGCAATGGCCTCTGCTAGGGTAGCTGGGACAGGTGGAGGGTTTGGGAGACGGTCATCCCCAGCACCTCCGGCTCCGGTGCGAGTGTTCACAGGCATCTGTTTAAGCAACTTGGAACTCAGCATTCATAGACAAAGTTCTGAAACAACTGATAGATAGCTTCACTGATACAAAGGCAGATGACTTGATAAGGTGACTGACAGATGATAACAGACCGATAAAGGTGACGGACAGATGATACAGACCGATAAAGGGAAAAGATACGAAAAGAAAGATACATGCCAGACTTGGCAACAGACAGACTAACGCCCCCAAACCTAGACTAAGGTTTTAGGTAAGCAGATGGTACAGACACAACGAGTCTAGTCGTCGTCGATGATGATCATGTCTTCATCGTCATCTTCTTCCTCGAGGATGAGCTCAGGCTCTACCTCCTCGTCCTCGTCCTCGGCGTGGACATCTTCAGCAGGTTCAACTTCTTCGTCCTCGTCTGGCTCCTGTTCCATTTCTGGTTCCTCCACTATTCCGTCTTCAGGATCCTCAGCAACAGGTGGAGCCACGGGGGTGAAGTTGGTTGTGCAGCTGGTGTACCTCCTCATGAAGCATATCATTGAACTGCTCAATCTGGGCGGTGTACTGCTGCAGTCCATGGAGCTGGGCTCTGGTGACGTCCTCGCGGACCCAAGTTGCGTCACGTTGCTGGATGGCGCGAACCACATTCTGGTTGGCCTCCTCCAGAGCGGCTCGTGTCTCATAGAACTCCAGGCGGGAAAGGTAGAAGTCATGCTCCATGTTCTCCATCTCAGCCTTCAGATTCTTGATTTCCTCCTTCAGCTGCTTGCGGGTGCGGCGGGGAAAGCGACGACCGTTGGAGGATTCACCAGTCTCCTCTCCAGCGCGGGGTGCGAGCTGGTGACGCGGCACACCGTTCGGTCCAGTCGACTTGCGAGCAGTCAGCTTGAGGCGAGCCATGTCTGGACAAGAGAAGATAGATGAGAAAGGCTAGCAAGAAAAGGTATAGGTACTACCCCAAGAACTTTAGAGAGGATGATAACTTAAGTGAATATGACATGATGCATGAATCGTTCCTACGGAACAAAGTAATGCATTAAGTAACATATATAGGGCTTAATATATGTTGTCCTGCTACTAGTGTTGCCAATTAAAGACAAGATGAGATAAGCAGTTTGGACCAAAATAGTCAAGTTTAGTTTGTTGGACTCAAAAGATCTTTTGAAGTTTTCGCAAAAAAACACTGCAACGTTAAAGTGAGATGCTCTGATACCACTCTGTGACGGAACGGTCCTAATCCTATGGCCCACAAGTCCCTGTCAACCTCTGACAGCCGAACTTATGATCCATACGATTAAGACAGTTTGCCACTGGGCTGCATTAGCGCCCGATGTCCGCAGGATCATCTCACCTTTCGGTTACAGCATTTCATATTTTCACAAATAACATAGATAAACAGAGCGGAAGACTTAAATAACATTAGTTTTACAAACCGAGGTTTCAAATGAGATAAGTAGTGCAATTATTACAGACCATTGTTCGGGTAATTGAAAATAGACAACGTAGCGGAAGACATTAACATAAAGATACATGTAACACCCAGCCCGAGGGTGCACATTTACTCATCGGCCTCATCGGCCTCTTCCTGGACGATGGTCACGCAGCAGGGCGCAAGACACATCGGCGACTCAGACATACCTGCAGCATGGGTAACAAACCCTGAGTACTGGGGTACTCAACAAGACTTACCCGACTAAAGAAAAGGAGAAGACTCAGGAATGAGAGGCTTAGGGTAGTCAAGGTAAGGCTTAAGCAAAGTCAAGCATTTTGCAAGAAAAGCATTTTTGAAAACTTGTTTTAAAAGCATTTCTCAAAACTTCATCCTTACATGATTCATTTTATCCTTTCAAAACATACCTAGTTATGAACCAATCCCCGTTGACAGTCAGTGACCAAGTCTCCATAACCGAGGAGCAACGTTAATCCGGATAAATAATACTCAGCTGAGGATCCCTATCCACACTGCATATGTAGCACCCAAGCTTGCATATGCCAACTCGTCTACCACGATTCCTCCAAGATTGGACCGGTCCTACGCCACCCGGAAGTACAGTACACCACTCATTCCAGGTACGACGACCACGTGGGTACAAGCTACTTCCGCCATCTCGCCACTCCCAGTGCGCGGTTGTCGGCCCCAATCAAGAAGTCCTCGGAGCCAGAGCTTTCCGAAGTATGTGAATAGTTACAAGTCTTGACCAGCAGGCCCCCAAACGGATGGTTCCTAATTTTTCAGCCAGGGCTATACCTCGGTCATATCTCACCCGAGCGTAATAGTCCTGATCAGTTTTTCAACCCTGTCCCGTCGGTGTGTCAACTGTTGAGTCCCGACTACAACATGACGGCAACCGTACGCTCCAGACAACCTCTCCTCGCTATTGACTAGGTACGGATCAGATACCTAGCCAACAGCCGGGGAGTAAGTGCCACCAATTCCCATAAACATTCCTTAGTGATCACACTTTTGAAATTGGTATTTTATTGCAAATCTATTGCATAGCATCACTAAGCATTTTGCAAATAGTTTTTAAACAGGGTGGGTGGGATCTCTGGTGGAGGTAAATAATGCAAGTAATAGGTCGTCACACAACTCCTATAACTTAATGCAGTAGTTTAACTCAAAACATTTCAAGTAACTTTTATAAAAGCAAGGTAGGGTTAAATTGCACCGGGGCTTTGCCTTGAGAGTCAAAAAGAACGGACTCGGGGTTGGTGTTGTAGGTGTCGGAGCTCGGGGTCGCCTCGGGAGTAGGTTCGTCAACAGCGGCCTTGACTCTGGTACCTTCTTCGTCGGTCACTATACGGATGCAATGATGTATGCTCATGAGAATGCTGACATGAACAATAAGGTGCAAGACAATTCTACTGATTCAAGAATATAAAAATTTCTATAAAGGACATGAGTTATTATTTCTTTCTTTTAGCATATTAGTTAAAACCATTAACCAAACTATGCATCATCATAACATGGCATCACAAACTCATAGACCAGAGGGTGGGATCTATGAACAGCAAACAATTCCAAAAGTCACATCACAGGTCAATCAATATAACCCTAATCATTTTTTTTTATTTTCTTTAATTTATTTAAGAAGTCATGTTTGCAGTGCTCCAAAAATTACCAAATAATCTCATAAGATCATTATGGCATAAATAGATGGCAAAACAAATTTCATAATTTTTGGAGTTCATTAAGGTGCTCAAATAATTCCAGACATTCAATTAAGAAAAGGCACTATTCAACTATTTAAATAAATGCTCAAAAATCAACTTGCTCCAATGACTTCAAAATTTTACCAGAGGCTCAGAATGGCATAACTAGCTCACAAAAATTATCTCAAGATTTTTGGAGCTATAAATAACTCTCCAAAAATCCAAAACCATTCATTTCTTAATTAAAATGGAGATTTTCATTTTCAAATTTTTGCACAAAAACCAAGTTTCATATTTTTCTAAAATACTTCAGGACATAAAGAGTTTACAATCAAAATTTCAGAATGTTTGGATCAACACAGAAAATCACACAAAAAGATGAAAAATGAAACTATTCACATTTTAAAAAAAAAGGAAAAAAAGAACAGTGCCCGCCCTGCTCGTCGCCGGCGGCCGACAGCGCGCGCTGGCTACGCCCGGGCAAGGCGAGGCCGGCAGGCGAACCAAGGGCATGGGAGGCTCAGGGAGCTCACCGGCGTCGATTAAGGAGCTCGGTGAGGTGAGGGAATGGACGGAGGAGGATGGTCGACGGTGACCGCGGACGGCTCACGGGCGATCGGCGCTCCGGCGATCCTGCGCATAACATGAGACCGCAAGGGCCTGGTTAGAGTCGCAAGGGAGTAAGGAAGATGAAACAGGGGTCGGGGAGGGATGATCATGGCCGGAGAGGGGAGTATTTCCCCGAACCCGAGCTCGCCGGCTTTCGCCGGAGATGGAACGGCGAGCTACGCCGGGCGATAGGAGGCGGTAGAGACCAAATTGAGGGGTGGGGAAGCTTCACGAGCTCAAGACGGAGCTGTTGGGACTAGGTGGTTGGGCGGGCGGGGAGCTTCGGAGTGGCTGGCGACGGCGACGGAGACGAGTGAGGAGCTCGGACTCCGGCGGTCCCTTTTATAGGCACGGTCGGGGATGGTAGAGAGCACGGGATGGTGTGGATGAGCTCGGCCGAGGCGTGCGCACTCGATTGCAGGCTGGCGGGAAGGACGGCGTGCAGTCGGGGCCTGGGCGTGAGGTCGCCGGCGATGGCCACGCGCGGCGATGCTCTGGGCGCTTTAGGGGACGGGAGCGGAGGTCAGCGCTCGCGTGCGGGAGGAGAATGATGGCGGGGTCAGCGGCGGCAGGTTGGAGGCGCGCGTGCAGCTGCCAGGCGTGCGGCGTGCGCAGCGCCGGCGAGCGCCATGGCCGGGTCCCCCCCTACGGCGAGGAAGATGAACAGGGCTATGTCCCTAGGTTTTGACTTTTGGCTGACCACTGTATTTTGCAAATTACTCCCAAAATTTGAACTGCACAGGAAAAACTCAAAATACCAAAGTTGTGCAGAAAAAGGAGATCTACAACTTTGTCAATAAACACATTTTCAAAATTCAACAAAGTTTTGAACTATATTTGAAATCAAAAGGGGACACTTTTGAAATTTGAATAAATTCAAAATTACTTTGGATTTTAAACTGAAACTTGAAAATCTGCAAATATGAAAGTTGTTTCTTTGTCAAAACCTACAACTTTGCTAATACGCACTTTTCTGAAACTCATTAGTTTTTGAAATAATTTTGAAACTCAAAAAGGGACAAAAACTGGAGTTTGAATGAATTTGAAATTACTTCAAATTTTGTATGGAAACTTAAAAATTTGTAAATACCAAAGTTGCTCATCTTGATCAGATTTACAACTTTGCTTTTTGAACTAACCCCAAATTTTAAATAGTTTTTGAATTAATAAAAGAGGGGTAAAACTATAATTGGAAATTAGGGTTTTTACAAAGGAAAACCAATTCTCTTTTGAATTTTGAACTTTGATTAACTCACAAAACATCAGAGCACAAATCTGAATAAGAAATACATAGAACTAGAACAGAAGTGAAATTACCATTTTGCCCTTATAGGGGATTTGGGCACTAGGGTTTTGAAAATGGATCAATGCATAGCAATTAAGCAACACAAATGCATGGCAAGCAAAGATTAATGATTAAGGATGATGACATGTCAGGTTAATTACATTTTTACCACCAGAGGTGTTATAACGACATATGTAGAACTTAATCTTGCATACGTCAACCCTATCTATAGATCCTCCCACACAAGAATGGGTCCAGCGTCACCCGAGAGTACAGTACACCTCGAACCCGACTATCTCATAGCCCCGAGCGTACACGCTACTCCCGCCATCTCTCCTCACTCCAGTACGCGGTTGCCGTTCTCAAGTATCGGAATAGCTATAGACGAGGCTTACCACCGCATGTGGGCTGTACTCAAGGTCTCAATCACAGCAGGCCAACAACGATAAGGTCCTATTCCGACACATCCGGGTCACCACACATCAACCCAAGGGTCGATGCATGTGCCCGTCAGGTCTTAACCATCATTCTTTCTTATTATTATTCCAAAACGATAAGTATCGAAAACATTTACCAAAAGCTTCATGTTGGGGCGGCGCCCAGACCGCAGGCGCCTCCGACCCGCGTTTTACCAAAAGATGATGATGCTTTCGTGCGAAAGGGAGCATTCGCGCGGAAGCACCCTTTCGTGCGAAAGGGAGCATTCGCGCGGAAGCACCCGTTTCGGCCCGCGGACCAAGGGGAGGCGGAGCTTTCGTGCGAAAGGAAGCATTCGCGCGGAAGCAGGCATTCGCCTCCGGTCCGCATGACCGGAGTAGGGAGGCGGAGCTTTCACGCGAAATGCAGCATTCGCGCGGAAGCAAGCATTTCGGCTCGCGCACCAAGGGAAGGCGGAGTTTTCGTGCGAAAGGATGCATGACCGGAGTAGGAAGGCGGAGCTTTCGTGCGAAAGGGAGATTTCGCGCGGAAGCACGCGTTTCGGCTTGCGGACCAAGGGAAGGCGGAGCTTTCGTGCGAAAGGAAGCATTCGCGCGGAAGCAGGCATCCGTCTCCGGTCCGCATGGCCGGAGTAGGATGGAGTTTCGTGCGAAAAGGAAGCATTCGCGCGAAAGGAGCCCAGCGTTTCCGGCGAGAGCTTTCGTCATTCATGACTTCGGTTTTTCTTAAGGTTTTCGCAGGGTGACGGAAGCCTAGGTCAAAGGGAGCGGGCCCACCGGCCAGGAAAAGGAGCCGGGGGACGCTGGGCCCACCAGAGGGCGAAGTCACGATGATGCCCCTCGCGCCGGAAAGAGCGGCGTACAACCATGGAGTAGTTGGGCAGGGCATCATTGTAATTGTAGCAGAGTGGTTGGAAGGGCATTCTTGTACTTTCAAATTGATCTGGATTAAATAAAAAAGCTCCCAACCTCCAAGGGGGGGGGGGAGAACACTGTTCACTTCATCTGTTTTCCCGTTTCGTCGTCCGATTTCTGCTTTCGCTTAGGGCTTTCGTTCGTGCGACAACCCGCTGTTTCGGGATCTCGATCCCCGAAACAACATTGGCGCCCACCGTGGTTGTCGCCCGAGCTTACCATGCCACCAAGGAAAGCGCCGAAAGCGGTCGACAATCTGGAGGCTATCGCCGCGAGGAAGGATGCTTTCGGCACCATCGCGGCTTCGGTCCCAGCTAGCCAGGTTCCACCAACACAGTTGCAGAGCCGCCACCTTTCGGCGGCGCCCTGTCGATAGAAGCGCAGCCGCCGCCGGGAGCGTCGACGAGCCAGAATGTACAACCCCAGGATCAGCGTGCTTTCGGCAGAGAGGGAACACCGGAAGGGCTTGTCGAGGACGAATTCGGCGAAGAGGATGATGATGTTGACGAAATCACAAGGCACGCCCAAGCAATCAAGACGTTGGCACAGCAGCAAGACAAAATCGAGAGGCTGTTGTTGCAAAGGGACCAGCTGCAGCAGCAGTTGGCGGCGAAAGCAAGAGAAGACGAGACTCGCAACGCCATTCGTCGAGCTGAGGCGCACAGGAGGCAA
>CM019822.1:45244-70465 GCA_009763385.1 Coix lacryma-jobi var. lacryma-jobi | reverse complement strand
TCTTTATGGGATTTGGCTTTACTCCCACTATTGGCTAAGTAACTGATCCGTATTTAGTCAATGGGAAGGAGAGGTTGGTCCTTGCGTACGGTGCCGTCATGTTGTAGTCCGGGACTCAACAGTTGACACCGACCGGGACAGGTTTGAAAAACTGACAGGACCTGGTCTCTTGGGTTGAGTCCCGAGTGCTTGTCGCTGGCTGAGAAATGTAGGGACCTATCGTTATGGGGGCCTGCTGGTCAAGACTTGTAACTATTCACATACTACGGAAGCTCTGGCTCGCGAGAAATCCATTATTGGACCGACAACCGCGCACTGGAGTGGAGAGATGGCGGAAGTAGCATTGTACCCACGTGGGTTAGAGTCCCGGATTTGAGTGGTGTACTTGTACTTCCGGGGTGGCGTAGGACCGGCCCAATCTTGGAGGAATCGTGGTAGACGAGTTGGCATATGCAAGCTTGGGTGCTACATATGCAGTGTGGATAGGGATCCTCAGCTGAGTGATATTATTTATCCGGATTAACGTTGCTCCTCGGTTATGGAGACTTGGTCCACTGACTGTCAACGGAGAGTGGTTCTCAACTAGGAATGTTTTGAAAATATAAAATGAATCATGAATGATGAAGAATTGAGGAATACTGAATCTTTCAAAATAAATAAGGTTTACAAAATGCTTTTCTGCAAAATACTTGATCTTGCTTAAGCCTTACCTTGACTACCCTAAGCTTTCATTCCTGAGTCTTCTCCCTTTTCTTTAGTCGGGTAAGTCTTGTTGTGAGTACCTTTGTACTCAGGTTTTATTACCCATGTTGCAGGGTATGGCAGATTCTTCGTTGCCTTGACCCTGTTGTGTGACTGTTGTTCAGGAAGAGGCCGATGGGGCCGATGAGTGATTATTCACCCTCGGGCTGGGTGATGTATCTTTACCTTCAGTTGTTGTCATATGCTACTCTGCAACTCTATCTTGAACTATGGTCTGTAATAACTTCAATTTAATTTATGTTGAACCCTGGTTTGTAAAACTATTGTTATCTAAGACTTCCGCTATATTACTTCCGTGTTATTTGTCAAATGTTAAGAGATTTGTAACTGAATTATGAGATGATCCTGCGGACAACGGGCACTGATGTAGCCCAGTAGCGGAACCGGTCCTAATCTCTGGCTGTACGGATCGACGTCAGTGGTTGATCGGTGATCAGTGGGCCATGGGATTAGAGCCGTTACGTTACAGAGGTGGTATCGGAGCATCTCACTATGACGTCGCAATCTTTTTGCGAAAAACTTCAAAATGTTTTTAACAAAAGCTAAATTTGACTATTTTGAGTCCAAATTGCTTCTCTCATCTCATCTTGTCTTTGGCAACTAGTAGCCAGACAACTTGTATAAGCCCTATGTACCTTACCTTAGTAGTTGCATTGCCTGTTCCGTAGGAACGATTCATGCATCATGTCATATTCACTTAAGTAAATAAAAGAGTTCGTTGGGTTAGTATGCCTATACCTTTTCTTGCTAGCCTTTCTCATCTATAACCTCTTGTCCAGATATGGCCATCATCAAGCGGACTGCCCGCAAGTCGACTGGACCGAACGGTGTTGCCGCGTCACCAGCTGGCGCCACGCACCGGAGAAGAGACTGGAGAATCCTCCAATGGTCGTCGCTTTCCCCACCGCACCCGCAAGCAGCTGAAGGAGGAAATCAAGAATCTGAAGGCTGAAATGGAGAACATGGAGCATGACTTCTACCTTTCTCGCATGGAGTTTATGAGGCACGAGCTTCCTTGGAACAGGCTAACGGAACACGATTCGCGCTATCGAGCAGCGCAATGATGCTTGGACCCGCCGAGGACGTGGTCAGAGCCCAGCTCCATGGACTGCAGCAATACACCGCCCGATCGAGCAGTACAATGATATGTTTCACGGGAAGTGCATCAGCTGCATGATCAACTCCATCCCTTGGTACCCCCGGTTATGGAAGACCCCGAAGACGGAGTCGTGGAGGAACCTGAAGTGGACACGAGCCCAATCAGAACGTGGAAGTGGAACCTGCTGAAGATGTCACGTTGAAGATGAAGATGAGGAGGGAAGAGCCTGAGCTTATCATCGAGGATGATGATGTGACGAAGAGTGATCTTCATCGATGATGATTAGACCCTTGTGTCTGTACCATCTGCTTACCTAAAACCTTAGTCTAGGTTTGGGAGCGTTAGTCTGTCTGTTGCCAATCTGGCATGTATCTTTCTTTTCGTACCTTATCAGTTGGTTGTCATCTTTATCAAGTCAGCTATCTTTGTATCAGTAAAGCTATCAATCAAGTTGTTTCAGAACCCTGTTCCATATATGCTGAGTTCGAGTTTGCTTATACAGATGCCTGGAACACCGTACCGGAGCCGGAGGTTCTGGAAACATCCCAAACCTCCCACCTGTACAGCTACCCTAGCTGATGCCATTGCAGCCTTTGCCGCTGCCAATCTGATGGCTCAGAATCAAGGGCAGCAGAACACGCAACCGTGGTCGCCGCAACAACCAAGAGAAACCTATGTGGACTTCACCGAAACACGACCACCGGTCTTCACAAGGCCGATGAACCCTCGAGGCTGACGACTGGTTACGCACCATGGAACAGAAGTTCAGTCTACTGCACTGCACGGAGATCCAGAAGCCTCGGTTCGCTTCTCAGCAGCTCCGTGGTCCTGCAAGTGCCTGGTACGCCAACCCTGTTGGCGCGCCGGAAGGTCACCAGCTGACCTGGGAAGAGTTCCGCACTGCTTTCAGAGACATCACATCCCTTCGGGATTGATGAGTGAAGTTGGATCAGTTCTTGGCCCTGCAACAGAAAGATTCCACCGTCATGCAGTACGTGGGACAATTCAATCACTCCAGCCAGTATGGCCTCTGACTATGTCAACACAGAGGAAAAGAAGAGAGATTGTTTTCTCAGGGGTCTGCACCCTAAGATTCGCAGAGGGTCTGTCCAACAACCTAAACGGATCTACCATGATGTCGTTGACCGTGCTGTTGCTTACGAGGAAAGCAACCGCCAGTATCAGGAAGAGAAGAAGAAGAGGCTGGGGTCTGCAGTTTTCCAGCAACATAAGCGCCACAGAATCATCTACCACCCCCAGCCATCACCAAAACCGTGCCCCATACCCCCATCAGCAAGTGGCGTCGTACCGCGGCCACCACCCACAATGCCAACCAGCAAAGTGCCACTAGCCGAACGCCCCTGGTGTTCGTGTCACCACCCCACAAACAGCTTACAACCATCCATGCTACAGACTGGGCCAAGTTGGTCACTGGGCTCGCGAGTGCCCAAAACCCAAGAAGAGTGGCCCAGCATGCACAGAAAGGCCCTGGAGGATCACAGCAGCAGCACCGTGCACCGCAACAGCACGTCCAGAAGGGCAAGCTTGTCAGGAAAGCACGGGCAAGTCTACTTCACCACCGTCAGTAACATCCCAGACGGAGAGCCCGTCATGCTCGGTAGGTTCCCTGTTGCCAATCATCTGCAGTCGTCTTGTTTTTCTGGTGCATCGCATTCCTTCATCAGTCGCACTTTTGTCATCAAGCATGATTTGCCCATGGGGAGTTTAAAAGAGAGTTTCTGCATACTTCGCCTGGAGGGCGGATAATACTAAGGAAGTGGTCCGCAGTATACCAGTAATGTTGGGGAAACATGTCTTTCCTACCACCATGATAGTACTGCCGATCAAGAGATAGATGTCATCTTAGGCATGAATTGGATGTGCAGTATAAGCCATGATAGACATCTTGAATAGAGTTGTGAGAGTGGATATTCCTAACAGTACCTCCAAACTCCTTCTCCAACTTCCTATGCCTTCAAAACCAGCTACCACACAGCTAAATGCTACCTATGATCAAGGGATCCGAGAAACATCCCTGTATCTGTGAGTTTCCCTGATGTCTTTCCTGAAGATTTACTGGTTCTGCCTCGCCGTGATGTTGAGTTTGCTATAGAGCTAAAGCCCGGGACTGCTCCTATATCCCGTAGAGCTTATCGAATGCCTCCCAGAGAGTTGGCAGAAGCTGAAGATCCAATTGCAAGAGCTATTGGATAAGGGTCTCATTCACCCAAGTTCATCTCCTTGGGGCTGTTGCCTATCTTTGTGAAGAAGAAGGACAAAAGCCTTCGTCTGTGCGTTGACTATCGCCCGCTCAACGAGGTCACCACAAAATAAATATCCTTGCCTCGTATTGTCTCTTGTTTGGACCAGTTATCTGGAGCCAGAGTGTTTTCCAAGATGACCTCAGATCTGGTTACCACCAAATAAAATTCGTCCCGAAGATATTCCCAAACAGCTTTCACCACCAGATACGGCCTATATGAGTACTTGGCATGTCTTTTGGCGTTGACCAATGCCCCCGCTCATTTCATGTATCTCATGAACTCTGTGTTCATGGCCAGGCTCGATAAATTTGTAGTCGTGTTCATTGACGACATCCTTGTTTATTCAAGAACTCCTGAAGATCATAGCATCTTCGTGTCGTTCTCTCTCGTCTCAGAGATCACCAGCTGTATGCCAAGTTCAGTAAATGTGAATTCTGGTAGATCGAATTCAATTCTTGGTCATGTCCTGTCCGCTGAAGGTGTGTCAGTTGACCCTGGAAAAGTGGCAGATATCTTGGATTGGAAGCCACCTACCACTGTCCGAGAAGTTCGCAGCTTCATGGAATGGCTGGATACTATCGCCGTTTCATCCCAGACTTCTCCAGAGTTGCCAAGCCTATCACAGAGTTGTTGAAGAATTCCGTGGATTTTGTTTGGTCAACAGCCTGTGAGCAAGCTTTTTCAAGCCTTGAAGAAACCTACTAACTACATCACCAGTCCTAGCTCAACCAGACATCGAGAAACCCTTGAGATATCTGTGAGTCATCGGTACTGGTTAGGCTGTGTTTGATGCAAGATAGGGTCGAGTGATGCTGTGATCTCTCTGCTCACGGCAGCTTATGGCGACATGAGGAGAATTATCAACCCATGACCTTGAGTTAGCAGCAGTGGTTCATGCTTTGAAGATATGGGTCATTATTGTTGGGCAGTACCTGCAATGTGTTACACTGTCACAGAGCCTGAGTGATATCTCTCACCAAGAAGAGCTGAACATGAGCAGCGAAGATGGCTTGAGTTAATCAAGGACTACGATATCGAAGTGCATTACCATCCTGGTAAGGCAATGTAGTTGCCGATGCCCTCAGTCGCAAGTCATACTGCAACTGTCTGACGACGAAGCCCTATGTCTTTCCTTGTGCCATGCTCTTGAAAGGATGGGTATTGAGAATAGTTCCCAAGGAAGCCTGAACAATGTCAGGATAGAAACGTCGGTCAAGAACAAGTCATCGCCGAAAGGATAACCCTGGATCAAGCAGCATCATCGAAAAGGTCCAGACCGGTAAGGCTGATGTTTCAGATAGATGAGTAGGAGTTGTTGGTTCAAGAACCGTCTAGTAGTTCCCAAGTGCCTGTTGAGACGTTGATCTTGATGAGGCACACCTGTCTAGGTTTCCACTCCACCCGGAGCAACAAGATGTACCGGAGTCTAAGGCAGAGATTCTGGTGGACAAGATGAAGATTAATTCGCTATCGTCGCTCGCTGTTGATACTTGTCGAAAGCAAAGCCGTGCACATGAAGCCTGGAGGAGAATTGCAGCCTTTATCTGTACCTGCCTGGAAGTGGAAGATATCAGCATGATTTTATCAATGACTACCCAAGACTCGGAAAGGTTTTGATTCCATTTTGGGTAATCGTGGACCGACTCACCAAACAAGCTCACTTTCTACCAGTCAAGACCAGCTATGCCGTCCCCCACGTATGCTGCCGCTTGTACAAGAAACAACATAGTGAAGCTCCTGGTATTCCCAAGACCATCATCTCAGATCGCCGGTACTCAGTTTGTCGCAAAGTTCTGGAAAGCGTTCCATACCTCACTTGGAACCAAGCTCTTGCATAGTACAGCATATCATCCGCAAACAGATGGAAAACTGAGCGAGTCAACACAAGTGTTAGAGGATATTTGAGAGCATGTGTGCTCACTTTCACTGATACTTGGGATGACTGTTTGCCCTCTGGCAGAGTTCTCATACATAACAGTTATCAAGAAAGCATCAAAATGGCACCCTTTGAAGCGCTGTACGGTCGTCGTTGTCGTACACCCCTCAGTTGGTCTGAGCCCGAGAAAGAGAATTCTTGGAGTTGACCTAGTCAAGATATGGAAGAAAGTCAAGCAGATATACAAGAGAACATGAAGATTGCCCATCCCGACAAAAGAGTTATGCTGACAAGAGACGTCGACCTCTGAAGTTTCAGATGGAGATACGTATATCTCAAGGTCTCACCAACCAAAGGAGTCACTGTTTTGGAGTAAAAGGAAAGTTAGCACCCCGCTACATTGGTCCGTTTGAGATTTTGGAATGTTGTGACAAGGTAGCTGACAAGCTGAAGTTGCCCGATCATCTCTCTGCTGTCCACAATGTTTTCCATGTCATCCTCAACTCAAGAAGTGCCTCCGAGTACCAGAACATGTCGTGGAAGTTGAAGGTGTCGAGCTAGAGCCTGATCTATCCTACTCGGAATATCCAGTTCGCGTGTGGATCACAAAGATCGAGTTACTCGGGAGAACTACCACAAGGTGGGTACAAAATTCAGTGGAACCAAGCACTCTGAAGAAGAAGCTACTTGGGAATCTGAAGACTTTTGGCAAAGAAACTACCCGACTTTCTCGAATCTCTGTCTATGTAAAGTTTTGCCTTTATCCCTTCTTTGTCCTTTCCTTAAGACGCAGAATCTCGGAGGCGAGATTTCTTTAAGGGGGAAAGGCTGTAAACCCCCCTTCTGGTGTTTAAGCATGTAATTAACTTGACATAATCATCATTAGAATCATTAATCATCTTGATCACGATTTCATGTGTATGCATTGCTTAGTGTATCATTTTATGTGATGTACCTCTATTGCAAAAACCCTTATTAGCCCCATTCTTCCTATAAGGGCAAAATGGTAATTTCACTCTGTGCCTAGTTCTATGTAATTTCCTGTTTCAAATTTAGTGCCCTGATGTTTGTTGCTTTGATCAAAGTTCAAAAAATCAGATTTGAATGGAGTTTCCTTTTGCAAAACCCTAAATTCCCAAATCCTGGATTTATTCCCTTTTTGATAACTTTTTCAAAATTCAAATTTTGAGTTGGTGTTCAAAAGCAAAGTTGTGAATCTGACCTAGAGGAACAACTTTGGTATTTACAGAATTTCCATGTTTCTATATAAAATTTGGAGTATTTCAAATTCATTCAAATTCCAGTTTTTGTCCCCTTTTCAGTTTTAAAAAGTTATTCAAAAACTATTGAGTTTCAGAAAAAGTGTATATTAGCAAAGTTATAGATTTTGTCAAATGGAACAACTTTCATATTGGAAGATTTTTCAAGTTTCAGTTTTTGAAATCCAAAGTAATTTTGATTTGAATCAAATTTTGAAAGTGTCCCCTTTTCGGTTTTTTGAATATAGTTCAAAAACTTTTGGATTTGAAATGTTCATATTGACAACGTTGTAGATCTCTTTTTTCTGAAACAACTTTGGTGTTTTGAGTTTTTGTCGCACAGTTCAAAATTTTGGGAGATTTTTGCAAAATACAGTAAACTGGCCAAAAGTCAAACCCTAGACCCTAGCACGTTCTTCTTTCCCGTAGAGCCAGAGCAGGGAGGGGGGCCGGCCATGGCGCCGGCGCTTGCGGGCTGCAGCGCAGGCGGCTGCTCCCCACGCGCCCTTATCCTGCCGCCCGCTGTCTCCCGGTTCCCTCCGCGCCCGCACGCGGAGCGCTGACCATCGCTCTCGGGCCCCCTACAGTGCCAGCCCGCCGCCGCCCGCGTGGCGCCATCGCCGGCGAGCTTGTGCCCCGAGCCCCGGCTGCACGCCAGCTCGACCGCCAGAGCGCAATCGAGTGCGCACGCCCCCCCGCAAACCTAACCCGCGCACCCCGAAGTCTCTACACGTTCCCATAGCCGCGGCTATATAAGCCGCCGGAGCCCCGAGCTCCGCACTCCACCTCCGCCACCGTGGCCAGCTCTCTCCAGTCACTCCGCCTCTCCACCAGCTAGCCCGAAAGCTCCGCCTTGAGCTCGTGAAGCTTTCCCACCCCTTCAATTTCACCTTCCCCGTCTCCGTTTTGCCCGGCGTAAGCTCGCCGTTCCGATCTCCGACCGAACACGGTGAACTCGGGTTCGTGGAATTCGCCGTCTCCGGCCATGATCATCCCTCACCGACCCCCGTGTCATGTTCCTTGGCCCCGTGCGACTCTAAACCCGGCCCCTTGCTGTCGCATGTGCTGCGCAGGGACCGCCGGACCGCGCGGAGCGCCGCCGCGGTCATCTTCTCCCTCGAGCGTGTCGAGCCTCACCCTCGTGTCGAGCCTCACCCTCGTGTCGAGCCTCACCCTCTGTCGAGCCTCAGCCTCGAGTCGAGCCTCACCCTCGAGCCCTGCCTCCGACACGTGGTAAGCATCCGAGCCTTCGCCTCTGCTTCAACTCCGCTTCGCCCGAGCCCAAGCCTCGGCGAGCGCATGCCTCCATCCGCTTCGGCCGAGCCCAAGCCTCGGCGACGCATGCTCTCCGCCTCGCCCGAGTCCGTGCCTCGGACCGAGGGCTCTCACTTCTCCGATTCGCCCGAGCCCCGCAACTCGCCCGAGCCCGGCCTAGAAGGAGCACAGTGCTCTTCTCTTTTTCTGAGAGATGTGAATAGTGTTCAGGTTTTCTCTTTTTTGTATGATTTTCTGTGCGCACATCCAAAAATTCTGAATTTTTGTGGGTAAACTCTTTATGCTCTGGAGTATTTATAAAAATATGAAACTTGAGTTGTGCAAAATTTGAAAAATATAAAATTCCCCTTTTAATTGAAAATGAAGGTTTTGGTATTTTGGAGAGTGATTTATAACTCCAAAAATCATGAGACAAATTTTTTGTGAGCTTCTTATGCCTTGTCTAGTCTCTTGGTAAAATTTTGAAGTCTTTTGGAACAAGTTGATTTTTGAGCATTTATTTTAATTCTTGAATAGTGCCTTTTGTTAATTAAATATGTCTAGATTTAATTTGAGCACCTTAATGACCTCCAAAATTAGAAATTTGTTTTGCCATCTAGCTTACACCATAATGAACTTATGTGATTAATTTGGTAATTTTTGGAGCAACTTCATAAAATGACCTTTTAAATAATTAAGAAAATAGAAAAGATGGATTATGGTTGGTAATAAGTGTTTGATGATGTGATCTTTGGATTGATTGATGTCATAGACCCCCCTTACCCTTGGTCTATGTATGTTTGTGATGCTATGTTTGGTTGATGCTTAGGATAATTATAATAAGGGGCTAGTTTAATCAATATTGCTTAAGAGAAGAAATGGTTACCTTTTATGCTCAACCTAGATTTCAATCATGCCTTGTTTAAGAGTAATCTAGAATCAGTGGAATTGTCTTGCACCATAAGTTCATATCATCATTCTCATGAGCATTACAATCATTGCATCCGTATAGTTGACGAAGAAGGACCTGAAATCGAGGTAGCCACCGAAGGATCTGTCCCCGAGGCGACCCCGAGCTTCGACACCTACTCCAACCCCGAGTCCGTCCTTTTTGCCATCCAAGGCAAGCCCCGGTGCATTTACCCTTCCTTGAATTTATAAGTGATTTCCTTAAATGTTTTGAGTAAATTATTGCATTAGGTTTATAGGAGTTGTGTGCTATTCCTAATTGATGCATTACCCACCTTGACCACTGAAACACCCGATACCTGCTTTTCAAAAGGTATTTTGAAAAATGCTTAGCAATGCTATTAAATAGATTTGCAATAAAAGTGCCAATTTCAAAAGTGTGATCACTTAAGAATCTTTATGGTATTTGGCTTTACTCCCACTATTGGCTAAGTATCTGATCCGTATTTAGTCAATGGAAGGAGTAGGTTTGTCCTTGCGTACGGTGCCGTCATGTTGTAGTCCGGGACTCAACAGTTGACACCGACCGGGACAGGGTTGAAAAGACTGACAGGACCTGTACTCTTGGGTTAGAGTCCCGAGGTGCTTGTCGCTGGCTGGAAATGTAGGGACCATCCGTATGGGGGCCTGCTGGTCAAGACTTGTAACTATTCACATACTACGGAAAGCTCTGGCTCCGAGAATCCATTATTGGACCGACAACCGCGCACTGGGAGTGGAGAGATGGCGAAGTAGCATGTACCCACGTGGGTTAGAGTCCCGGATTGGAGTGGTGTACTGTACTTCCGGGTGGCGTAGGACCGGGCCCAATCTTGGGGAATCGTGTAGACGAGTTGGCATATGCAAGCTTGGGTGCTACATATGCAGTGTGGATAGGGATCCTCAGCTGAGTATTATTTATTCCGATTAACGTTGCTCCTCGGTTATGGAGACTTGGTCCACTGACTGTCAACGGAGAGTGGTTCTCAACTAGGAATGTGTTTGAAATATAAAATGAATCATGAATGATGAAGAATTGAGGAATACTGAATCTTTCAAAATAAAATAAGGTTTACAAAATGCTTTTCTGCAAAATACTTGATCTTGCTTAAGCCTTACCTTGACTACCCTAAGCTTTCATTCCTGAGTCTTCTCCCTTTTTCTTTAGTCGGGTAAGTCTTTGTTGAGTACCTTTTGTACTCAGGGTTTTATGACCCATGTTGCAGGTATGGGCAGATTCTTCAGTATGCCTTGGACCCTGTTGTGTGACTGTTGTTCAGGAAGAGGCCGATGAGGCCGATGAGTGATTATTCACCCTCGGGCTGGGTGATGTATCTTTACCTTCAGTTGTTGTAATATGCTACTCTGCCAACCTATCTATGAACTATTTATCTGTAATACTTCACTTTAATTTTATGTTGACCCTGGTTTGTTAAAACTATTGTTATCTAAGACTTCCGCTATTTACTCCGCTGTTATTTGTCAACATGTTCAAGAGATTGTAACTGAATTATGAGATGATCCTGCGGACAACGGGCACTGATGTAGCCCAGTAGCGGAAAACCGGTCCTAATCTTCTGGCCTTGTACGGATCGACTGTCAGTGGTTGACGGTGATCAGTGGGCCCATGGGATTAGAGCCGTTACGTTACAAACACCAATTGCTCAAATTCATGAAGGTGGTGTAAGGATTCTCGTCTTCTAGCCCAGAGAAGGGTTGCTTCCGAACCATGGCTATAAAGCCGGGACAAAATTGGTAGCCATCAGTAAGGATAGGATGTGATGATGGTGGTGGCTCCAACAATTCGCCCTTTGGAGCGGAGTATTATAGATAGGAGTGGGAATTCATGTGTAAGAAGTTGAGGTGGTGAGGTAAAGGTGGGTGGTAAGAGAAAAAGGTGGTAAAAGAAAGAAACACGGAACGACTTGGTTCGAAACTAGCACAGCTACCGCTCCCCGGCAACGGCGCCACAAAGCTTGTTAGGTATTTTAAACGCACACAGAGAAATCCGCAAGCGCACGGATACCGATGTAGCTTTCACCCGATAGTATTCCAGGGTATCGATTTCCACGGGGAACGTGAAGTGTACTAATCAAGGGGCAAGATTGTCCAAGAAAAGAATGATAAAATGGGTAGAGAGAGATTTAGGGTTTTCTAAGCAGGTCTATCTAATTAAAGGCTCACTATACTTTACTTACTTCGGGACATCAGAACACTAGCCACAGAAAGGGATGAGAAAGGGGCTAGGAAGCTCTGACTACGGTCCTACAAACACCATCCCGAACGAGGTGGACTACGTCGGCCGTCAGGTCTGTCACCACCTGGGGCTACCACAACTATCCGTGGGGCTAAGTGCAAACTCAGGTAAACCCTAGTCTAGACACCATGTCTACACTAACGTCTACTACTCTAATTATCTAGAATAATTAGAGCACTCGATACGAGTGGAGATCCAGAAAATAAAATAAACAAAGAACTAAAATTAAATATAATACTCAGAAATAGTAAATGAAGAACCTGGAGATTACTTGAAGACGAACTAGATGCTGCAGCAATACAAAGTCGAGGAAGATCTGACAGATCTGGCTCCTCCTCAGCTCTCTCCTCCTCCTCTCTCTAATCCGATCTCTAATTACAACTAGATGAACTAGACAACTAGAACTAGAACTAGAAGAACTAGAAGAACTGGAACTAGATCTAATTCTAGAAGAACTATAAGAGATTCATCTAGAGGGACCTCTACTTCTAAATGAAACCCTAGTTTCTGATGTGGAGATGAATAATGAAGATGGAGATGCCTGGAGAGGGGGTCTGGGGCTGCTTATATAGCCCTAGGCGTGGAACGTGAGCTCTTGGATCAAACCGACTTCAGGGACGGTCGAGATGCATCCTAGGAGGCGGTGGAAGAAGGTTCCGGAAGGCGGAGGCAAAACGGCCTCTGTGGCCGACCGACCCGTCTGTGGGCCCCACCGTTCGGTCTGGCCTAGTGGGCCCCCATGGTGGGCCGCCTCGTGGTGTCTTCTGGTGTCTTTAGATCCTTCTTTTGCAGGTTTCGTTGTGAAATTAATATCTTTTCATCCGGGACTCCGAATATAGCAAATGATATGTCCTTTTTGATCGTCTCGATGAGCTCTTCGTAATGGTGCACTCCAATTCATCACTTGAGGTACTTTTATATGGTAAAAACATGGATGTCCTACAAAACAAGTGAGAGCACCAAAAGTTGTGGAACTTGTTAGTTTCAAACCGTACAACTATGCTTTGTGATTCATTTAGTGTTATTTCATGCAATAATTGATGGTTAATTATGAGCATTAGTAGAGGTCCCTCTAGATGAATCTCTTATAGTTCTTCTAGAATTAGATCTAGTTCCAGTTCTTCTAGTTCTAGTTCTAGTTGTCTAGTTCATCTAGTTGTAATTAGAGATCGGATTAGAGAGAGGAGGAGGAGAGAGCTGAGGAGGAGCCAGATCTGTCAGATCTTCCTCGACTTTGTATTGGTGCACCATCTAGTTCGTCTTCAAGTAATCTCCAGGTTCTTCATTTACTATTTCCATGTATTATATTTAATTTCAGTTCTTGCTTTATTTATTTACTGGATCTCCACTCGTATCGAGTGCTCTAATTATTCTAGATAATTAGAGTAGTAGACGTTAGTGTAGACGTGGTGTCTAGACTAGGGTTTACCTGAGTTTGCACCCAGCCCCACGGATAGTTGTGGTAGCCCCAGGTGGTGACAGCCCTGACGGCCGACGTAGTCCACCTCGTTCGGGTTGGTGTTTGTAGGACCGTAGTCAGAGCTTCCTAGCCCCTTTATCATCCCTTTCTGTGGCTAGTGTTCTGATGTCCCGAAGTAAGTAAAGTATAGTGAGCCTTTAATTAGATAGACCTGCTTAGAAACCCCTAAATCTCTCTCTACCCATTTTATCATTCTTTTCTTGGACGATCTTGCCCCTTGATTAGTACACTTCACGTTCCACGTGGAAATCGATACCCTGGAATACTCTCGGGTGAAAGCTACATCGGTATCCGTGCACTTGCGGATTTCTCTGTGTGCGTTTAAAATACCCAACAAGCTTTCTGGCGCCGTTGCCGGGGAACGATAGCTGTGCTAGTTTCGAACCAAGTCGTCCGTGTTTCTTTTCTTTTACCACCTTTTTCTCTTACCACCACCTTTACCTCACCACCTCCCTTCTTACACATGAATTCCACTCCTATCTATAAATACTCCGCTCCAAAGGGCGAATTGTTGGAGCCACCACCATCATCACATCCTATCCTTACTGATGGCTACCAATTTCGTCCCGGCTTTATAGCCATGGTTCGGGAGCAACCCTTCTCTGGGCTAGAAGACGAGAATCCTTACACCCACTTTCATGAATTTGAGCAATTGTGTTCGTGCTTGTTTATTGCTGGCATGACACAAGAGACCATTAAATGGAAATTGTTTCTATTCTCCCTTTTTGGAAGAGCGAAACAGTGGTATGCTCATAACGTAAGAGGAGTAGATGGAAACTGGGATGAACTTCGAGACAAATTTTGTCTTGCTTTCTTCACTCTATCTCGAATCACTGCCCTTCGAATAGAAATTCTTACCTTTAAACAAAAAGAGAAGGAGACACTAGGAGCAGCCTGGGCTAGATTTATGAGCCTTGTCAACACTGGCCTAGATCTTTCTTTGACTGAGGACGTTATTCTACAACACTTTCATTATGGTCTTAACAAAGAAGCTGCCCTTTTTCTTGATACCTCTTCGGGAGGATCATTCACTCATAATATTGTTAGTGAAGGGAAAGCCATCCTTGAGAAAATCCTTGAAAACACTCCTTACACTGGCATTTTTGATGAATTCCCTGAAGAAGAAGTCAAGCCCAACCCCGACCAACACGAGGAGGAACACACAACCAAATTTGAAATTCCTTCAGATCCTTTTAATTATTTGGTTGTCACAGAACCTTCTCTAGAGAAAACATCCCACATTTTAGAAAATGATAAACCCCATCCTTCGGTGTTTTTCTTTGAAATCGAGGAAGATGATATAAAAGAGCATGGAAGCTACTTCATAAACACCTTTTTAAATCCATGCTCATATGAGACATCTCCTGATTCAATTGGTCTGTCTAACATTGTCACACTCGAGATTTGCAACCCCCTAGCACTTTCTATTTACAAAAACTTCGAAAGGGTGGTTGTAGATGCATATGTTTATCACAAATGTTGTAGATCTCGTTGTGCTCTTAAAGTTGGTGTTGTAGGGGAAACCATTTCACCAAATCACATCTTGAAGGTTTCCCAAAGACAAGCTTAGTGTCCTAAAACAAGCATTCTTTTCATATCTGTGTTCACCTTTCTGTTGCCCTTGTGTAATGAGCATAGGGATATAATTGTTAAAATATTCCTTCGGGTATTCTTGTCACTAACCTTTGCAGGTCTGGAGCAAAAAGTTCGAAGGAACGATAAACACAAGGTATGTCCAAC
Organism: Coix lacryma-jobi var. lacryma-jobi; assembly: GCA_009763385.1. NCBI lineage: Eukaryota > Viridiplantae > Streptophyta > Magnoliopsida > Poales > Poaceae > Coix > Coix lacryma-jobi. Next base: position 55,526 of record CM019822.1, on the reverse strand, counting down.
CAATCATCATGCAACATTGACTTTGTAAGAACATCTCTTACCATGTTGCTATGTTAGTTGCCTCTACCATTAAGACATGCTCATGTGCTATACACTAATCATGCTCTCTCATCACCATTGGAGTAAATCTCTTTAATGCTTTAATGCTACCCTCATTTGCTATAGTATATGTTTAGGTTTGAAGTATTATCATACACCTTTTAAATTAGGCATGGTGCTTAGTTTAAACTATTTTCATGAATTAAAGTAAGACATGGTGTCTGGTTTGATTCTTGAGCTAAAAGGTGTCCTGATTTTACCTCTAAAGGCTTTTAAATTAAGTTTGGTGCTTAGGTTAAAATGCCCTCTTAACTCAAATTAGACATGGTGTCTAGGTTGGTTTTTGAGCCGATAGTAAGTTATAGTGGATGTTGGATATTTTGTCGGACTAACCCCTATAGGAAAACTTTCAATATCAATTTGGGAAAGTCCTGAGATAAACTCACACTAGAGATGAAGAGACACATGAACTTCAACAACTTGCACAAGGGAGACACAACTCATTGATCATGGAGAAAAGAGATCCATAGAACAAGATAGAAGATGAGTGCCACCAACCAATACTTACAGTCAAAGCACTCACTCCATGGAAGTAGGTGAACAAGTCTGAGTTGGGCCACTAGAAGACAAAGACCATCATGAGGCTACTCGTCTCTGAATCCTCGGAGAGAGAAGTCCTGGTACGAACCTAAGGAACAACTCACCTTTATCGATAGGTCGACATATAGAAGGAGGTTGATCCCTCTAATGATGATCCCACTACACCTTCCTCCTCTCAAGATCCCATCACTTAGGCCTACTAGAAGACAAGCAGTGGAAGCTATCCTCACTTCTATTCATTGCAACATAAGAGCTAGCTTGGGGATGAAGTGGTACGACTGTATCTACAACAAGATTGACAAATTCAACTCATGAACATGTTGTTTGGGCATCCATCTACCTCACGAGCCAGCTTGGGGGAGACACAATTCCGTTGTCTAGATTTGCTTCAAGATCAAGGGGAGGAAGTAGAAATCCAACTTCAAGATATTTTGACCTCGTACTCACCACTTTGATCAGTACAAGCCACTAGATGCTGCCCCAGCCAAGAAGAAGAATATGATCCTTCACTCATTCTTGGAAGATCGTTCTTGAAAACCTTCAATGTTGTCATCTATGTCGGACCAGAGAAATACACTTTTGGATCTTTGACTAAAAGGTTCGTTGCTTCTTCAACAATTACACCACTTATGAGCAGCCAAAGAAAACCAAGAGAAGACGTTGCAACCGACTAGGGGAGAACCAACTGCCAGGAATTGAGGGGATATCATAAAGGATGAAGCTACTGCACCGCAAGAATTAGAAGTTGTAGAGATAGTACCCGAGCCTACAAATCAAGAAAATAGTTGACAAAGTCTCCATCTTCTGGACCTGTTGAGAACAAGACTCAGTTGGCCCACTATGAGATAAGCAAGAGAAGACAAGCTATTCATGAAGAACAACCAGCCAGACAAGAGAAGCTTCCACAAGGTGGTTCGACACATCACTCTTCAATGATAAAGGTAACATCTCAAGGTATGTGACCATCACTTTAAAAGCTTCTCCTTAATTCTGGTATGTGCATAAATAAGAACCAAACATGTTTCAGTTGCACCTTATTTGATCCAACCTAATCAACTCAACATGTTCAGTTCTTTACTCTTTGTTCCTAGCTTTACTCTCTGTCGGTGTTTGTTAACCGGCAACTCGTCTTGAGGGATGTTAGACGATTTGTTCGGTGGGGATCGGCGTTCGTAGGACTTGGCGAGTACACAGGGACAGCGATTTATACTGGTTCAGGCCGCTGAATAGCGTAATACCTTACGTCCAGTGCGGTGTGTGCCTTGTGTATGATTATGATTCAATGTTCGATGATCTAAGCCCGTTCCTGCTTCCCCTTATATATCCGGGTGAAGCATTGCACAGACCGAGTCCTAGTCGGTTACAATAGAGGAGTCCTATTCTAATTACAAGACTTCCTTTAAGAACTCGACTAAGTTACAGTGAGAGTCCTAATCCAAGTACGCTTCGTATCAAGTCTTCGGATCTCTCATGCCATCCGGGATTAGTCGGAGGGATCATCTTCTGATGATATCTCTGACATCCTGGTCCGTCAAGCCCCCGAGCTCTTCATCATTTTCTCAGATCATTATCTTCTGGTTTCTCTTTGAGAATCTCCGGGTAATATCTTGAGAAATCTTGAAGTGCTCCATAGGTAAAGAACTTCCATGGCGTGCACTTTTTCCTGAAAAGTGCACCCATAGGGTGTAGCCCCCGAGCCTCTTGTTATTTATAATAACTTTGAGGATCTTTTGAGCCTTTTCCGAGTAATTCTTGGGTAAGAAAAAACATTTTCTTTATAGATTATACCCTGCAGCCCCCGAGCCTGAGTTCCGAGTACTTTAATAGTCGGCACTTGGGATCTTCAGGAATATATGATTAAATAATCTATTCAAGAAAAAAGAGGAGTCGGATCATGACACCAATTCATTGCTTAAACCGTCTGAGTAATAAATATTCAGCTTCAGGTGGGTAATGTTTTCAACAAACATCCCGTATCACCCCCCACTGTATAAAAATTACCATGAGGCCAGCAATAATTGACTGGTGACTGTTCCAGCTGTCTATAATAATGATGTTTGTCGTTTTCTGCAGCTGCAAACTTTGTCGTTTTTGTCTTGAAGTGTGGGAAACAGCTCTATTATCAATACCGAGCTTCACATGCACCACAGTACGTTGGTTGAATTATTGCTCCAGCGGTCATTTTTGTTGATGAACCATGTCCATAGACCAAGAAGAAGCCGCCTATAAATACCCTGCCTGGGAAGCAAGGAGTTCATATCTTTTAGGAGTGTAGAACTTCTCTTAGTCCCATGAGGTTTATAATAGTGATAGTGGAGATGGCCGAGCCCCCGAGTGTCTTCCTTCTGTAAAGTAGATGAGGTACCCAGAAGAACTCTTGTGAAGGGACCATCCGCTAGGGTGGTTTCCAAGTGGTCGTGAGCAGAGGGATACAGAGGTGCGCCTAGAAGAACTCTTGTGACTACCACTCGTAGATAACCTCGGAGTCACAGGTTGTCAAAAGGGTGCCGAGGGTGATGGCCTTGCCCGGAGTTCCTTGAGTACTGGGGTAGTGCCTGAGATCCACCTTGGGATGCACTGAAAAGATAGTGTCTACCCAAGGTTCTGTGTCTGCTTTACTGTGTCTCACTGAACCCTGTCCTTGGTGTAATAGGCATCAAGGCTTTGTACCTTGATTACACTAGAGTAGCGTTTTACATCCTGATTTTACTTGTGCAGGTAATCGCTGTATCTCAAGATGCTGCCATGTATCTCTGTTGTAATTCCGAGTAATAATAATGAATATCCGGGTACTTGGAATGATTTCCGAGTCCTCTGTTCTATTCTCCAAGTACTAAATGTATCTTATGAAAGAAGGAAACTTGTTTGTTTATTGTATTCCTGTTCTCTGTCTCTGACGCCGTCTGACACGTACTCCCAGCCGTTAGGGTTTTAGACGGTTCCATGACGCTGTTTAAGAAAAATGAACGGTTACCAAAACAGATCTATAATAAGCCATCACCGGGCTTGTGTTTTCCTCATGCTTTCATCAAGCCATTGCATTCAGAGCTAAAAATCCCTTAGCCAATTCTTCAGTTGATGCATAGAAAATCACTCGTCACCAAAATGGGTCCGAAGAGGCAGTCTGCTACGGACAAGAAGAAGCCTAGGATCACCACCACCGGAAAACCTAAGCATCCGAACCCGCCAACTGATGTCTTGGCATGGAAGAAACTGGACACCACCCTGGCGGAACTGGCATTCCTGGCGCAGCAAGGATTGCTACGGGCGCAACCACTTGATGGATGGAGGGTACCCACTGACCATCGCACTCCTGCCCCCAACACCACAGAGATCATGATGTTCAAGTCTTTCGTTGAGCGGGGATTGGGGCTTCCTGCTTCTGATTTCCTTCGTGGCTTGGTGCATTACTATGGTTTGACTCTGAACCATATTACTCCCAATGTAGTTCTTCATATTGCAATCTTCACCCATCTTTGTGAAGCTTTTATGGGGATATGCCCCTCTATTACTCTATTCCGCTACTTCTTCTGGTTTAAGTGTCAACCCAGTGATGTTAGCGTCGAAGTAGTCGGAGGGGCTAGCCTCCAAGTTAGATTGGAAGTAGCTAGTGAATATATCATCGTTGAGTTGTCAGACTCAGTAAGAGACTGGGCTGCTGGGTGGTTCTACATGGGTAACCCACCCCCAGCTCTTCGTCGTCATGATGGATGGCCACCACAGAAGTGCTGTGAATGGAAGGAGAAGCCCACACCTGAAGAAGTGGAAGTTATCCGACCCCTCCTTGATATGATAGACGGATTGATAGTCAGCGGGCTGACCGGGTTTACTGTTGTGCAAGACTTTGTTGCACGACGCATCCACCCTCTTCAGCAACGAGCCAACTTTGGCTTCGAATACCTGGGTAAGAATGACCCGGGGCGTCATGCTGTTGAGCAGTTAGCAGATTGCGAAATCCTCTGGAGAGTGAACCGGCTGCTTAAGAGTCGTGAACATCTTGCTCCAGTGATGACAACCCTTTTCCGCCATTAATCCTCCTCCTCAAGTAAGTAATTGATTTGGCATGTCTTCAAGGTTCCAAATAGATATACTCCGAGCGCGCAGGGCCGGGCGGCCGTGCGGTGGTCCGGTCAAGGGAGCAGCGGGCGCTCGACTGGCCGGGGGGACGGCGGGGGCGGCTCCCGCGCACGCGGCAGGGAGCGCCGCGACGGGGCGGGGCGGGGCGGCTCCCACGCACGCCGGCCAGGGAGCCCCCGCGGCGGGCGGAGCGGCGGCGCGCGAGCAGCGGCCCGCAGTCGACCGGGCGAGCTTCGGGCACGGGGAGCGCGAGCGAGCGCGGGTCGACCGGGGAGCTTCGGGCGTGGGGAGCGGCGGGCGGAGCAGCGTGTGCGCGGCGGGCGCGTGGCCGGCCAGGGGAGCGGGGGCGCGGGGAGCGACGGGCGGAGCGGCGCGCGCGCGGAGGAAGAAAGAACGTGAAGAGGAAAAGAACGCGAGGACGAAGAAAGAACGAACCGTTTTTTTTTGTGTAATCAGTGGCATTGGTGGATAATTTCTCCTAGATTCACCAAACTCGATTTGGTGGAGCACCCCTTGAGGAGATCCACCCAAAACGTGAATCCAACCTTCAAATTCACCATTTTGATGAATCTGGATTTGGTGGATCTGAAGTGTTTGACAAACTTTTCGTGGAGTGGAGCTAGATTTGGTTGATCCGGAGCTGGTGGAGCTGTCCCAAACAGACCCCTAATTAGCGAAAATATCAATGATGAAATCCAGACTGCATTGTTATCCAGTTTTTGGGTTGAGATGACTCGTTAACTAACGGGCACCTACCTATACGCTACTGCTAGTTCGATATATATTTTTTAACTCAATAATTGTGCAGTTAATTAATTATTTAAAATCTCTGTGGATATGTATGACATGTCAAATAGTCACTGTCAGCTGGAACTACCATTTCCACCAAATTCATAGTTTGCTTTATGTGCTGGTTATTATGGGCATGTACACTTGCCCGTACACGCACAAGTACTTTTTGAAGGACAAAATGAAGTAGCACCTCCATGTATATATATATCTAGATAGGCTGAGATGTATGGTGTTGTATAGTCCAAGTAATATAATACAGGAAAAAATCTATTTTTGACTATCAAACTATCGTTTGATTCTGATTCGACCATCGAACTCAAAAAAGAAAACAGAAATCTTTAGCCATTGTAATTTCAAAATCATTCACATTTTCCATCCGGATAGTTTTAAAAATAATTTTGCTGACGTAGATGATATCAGAGCCCACTTGTTAGACCTCTCCCCTTTTCCATGTCATTCTTGTTTACATTGGCATTGTGGTCGCCTTACCGCGGCCACCACCTCCTCCCTCCTATAGGCCCAAGTCCACAACGAGCTCCAAGCAGAGTACATGGACCATCACACACATGGTGGTGGAGCACCAAGAGTACTTCATCGTGACCATCACCACATAGCACGCCATGCACGTAGAGCTAGGCACAAGGCCATGGACATCCCTGAGCTGGGTGCCTATTTCACTGGCCGCACCGGCTTCTTCCATGTTTTGGTTAACGACATTAAGGCCAACACACGAGACTTGGTGGCACATGAGGTGCTAGATGAGACTATATTGGGGTGAAGATAGTTGTGGTAGGTGTGAGGAAGGTGGAGGGGAGGTGGAAGAAGTGGGTAGCTACACTAAGTGCAAGCATTGCGACGACATGTAGGAATGGACCGGGCTTTGGTTGGAGAGGGCGATAAAAGGGAAGCTTGAGCTTCAATTCAAGCATTGGTGCATTGACGCAATCCACACAACGTCAGGCAGGGGAAGCTAGTGGTGCATCAGTGATGGTTGGGGGAAGATGGAGCTCAAGGGAGCCAGAGGGGAGCTTGCGATAGACGACGTGTGATGCGTGCTCTACTCTTTGTCAGAAAAGAAAGAACCGAAAAGGAAAAGCATGATAAGGAGAGAGAAAGAGAAAAATAATAAGTGAGGTTGAAGCCGATGATCGAGTGGGGTGGGGGGGGGGGGGGGGGGTCATGTCGGCAAAAATCCACTCTAGAAGTAGATTTGAATAGAGGCAGTACTATCGATGGTGAGTCCTTTCGGAGCCTCCACACTAACTCTTCAAACCCTACCACAATCAACAATCATAATCATCAAATTATTTTGTTTTCTAAAACAATTGCCCAATTTCTTAAAAAAATTAGCCACGTTACAATTATAAAAATACTTTGAATTAATTCCTTAAAACTATGATATAGAGATTTCTGGTTGCATTTTAGCTCCTTAGGGTAGTCGCAATGCATATATAGTGGAGGTGAATGGGTTTTTTTGACAAAATAGTGGGAAAATCCCCACCTTTTCTTTTTTGCTTTTATTAATAAGAGTAAGGCATTACAGGAGCATGAGCGGTGCAAACGAAGGAGCTTACAAAGCTTAGAAAGAAAAAGCTAAAAACCATTAGGGCATATTCTCCTTCTAAATTTTAAAGGGTTCTTCTATGCACGGGCAAACACTTGGCAAATGATCTGAGAACATATACCCAACAAACGATGACCAACATTCCTGTAAGCGAAAATGAGTAACTTCTTCCTTCCAGTCTTCCTTCTTCTTCTTTCTACCATTGAAAAGTGAGGAAACTGATGTGAAAATTATTCTCTCTAGTCCTTCATTGTGGCTAGTTCTAACCACAACAAAATGGCGAAGAGACAAGAGAAAATCATTACATGACGACGATATCATCTCTGTCTTGATGCTGCCGTCCACAAGCAAAAGTCTTCATGTCATCGTGTCGGTGAAGATGTTGACACCAAAGTTGTCGCCCTCATCTTCAACGGAGCCACCATGAAGAAGACTCGATTCAACTCTTTATCTTCACCATCGTCGAAGAAGAGGAGGAGATAAAATTCCAATAAAAAAATTGGCATGGAAAGACACTAACCCTAATGACTTGATCTACTAGGGAAAACTTATTAAAAACAATGTTTCCCACTCCGTTCAGCTTCCGGTGAGATGCCAGGGGGAAAGAGAGGGGGACCCGCGTTGGTGGATGATGGGAGGAGGGGGGAAGCGGTGGCGGCGCTAGGGCACCCAGGCGTCTTTTGCCCCAGGATGTGTCTTAGTTATATACCATCTTTTTGACAAGCTATTTGTTTGGTTTTCAACTAATTAGCCCAAACATCATATCACTACCAGAATCCTGAATTACCTTGAATACCAAAAACCGCCAAGGAAAGGGGTTTGTAAGGAAAATGGACCTTAGACTATTTAACTTCGGATTTTGGTGTTTGATGAACAACATAACCAAATTGGACTAATGTGTTTTCAAGTGTTTGTTTTGTAGACCAATAGGGTGCAAATATGACTTGGACAAAGGCTACGTGATGATCCGATAATCAACACCTCAAGCAAGACATTAGAAGCTCTGTTGAAGACCCTCAAGATCAAGCAAAGTCCAAGGCACAAGAATGGAACCATGACAACGCAAGAAAAACACGAAGAAATGAGAAGAAAGGGACATCGGACGCTGCATCGGACGCTGGCTACGCAGGTGTCGGACGCACCGTTGGCAAACCCTAGCTCATGTCAGCACCAGCAGGAGCATCAGACACTGAAGACCGAGCACATCGAACACGACTGTAACACTGTGCAAGCCTGCACAGCGAACATCGAACGCGCCGATGCAACATCGGACGCTATAGGATCTTGCGTCCGATGCCTATGCAGAGAGGTTCCAGAGAGGCTCTGGGGACATCGGACGCGTCAGATGGTTGAGCATCGGACGTTGAGTAGCCATTGTGACTCAGTGCCATGCTGGCAGCTAGCCGTTAAAGGAGCATCGGATGCGCGTCCGATGGTCACAACTTCAGCGTCCGATGCTACGCAGTGAAGTCCAAGACTTTCTCCAAACGACTCTATTTGGTTGGGGCTCTATAATACCCCCATGGCCGGCCAAAACTAAGTTGTTGGAGCTCAAGGAAGTGTACCAAGTGCTTAGACACATATTTAGTTGCTCTAGCCACCAAAGTGCTCAAGTGATATTCTAGGTGATTAGTGTAGGTGCTTTGCGAAGTGCTTAAGCTAGTTAGACCACCGCTTTGCGCTTGCTCTAGGTGTTAGGCCTAGTGTTTAGTGAGGTTGAAAACCTCTTATCTACTCGTGCTTGCGTGCACCGTTGTTGTACATCGGCGGGGCTTGTAGTCTTGCGAGACCACACCAACCGCGTTTGTGGTGTGGCCGCCTCCATGTACCGAAGGGAATAAGGCCCGCGGCAGTTCGGCCGAAAGCTTGATAGTGAAGACGACGGGGAGCATCGGGGAGAGGCTTTGCCATGAGTGGCTTAACCGGAGACCCACTTGCGCGTGGGGAAGGACCGGAGCTATCCACGGAGTTACCCGACCGGGAGCTTGGCCCTTGCGAGGGATTCCTTGCGAGGGGCTCCAACGAGGACTAGGGGGAAGGTTGCGCGCTTCTCAATACCTCGGTAAAAATACTGGAGTCGTTGACGGGAGTTTGCATCTCTATCTCACTCTTTAGCTTCCGCATTTATATTGCTACCTTGTTTATGTGCTTTACCTTTCCTAGCTTAGTTGATAGGCTAGTTGATAGCATTGGAACATAGGTTGCATAACTCCCTTTTGCGGTAGAGATAGCAAACACACCTAGCAAAACCTTAGTTGCACATTGGATAGTTTACTTTCTTGCATAGGTTTTGACTAGGTGGAAATTAGAGGCCATAGTTAAGAGTAGAAGTTTTTACTTGCCTAATTCACCACCCTCTTAGGTGTCACGGTCCTTTCAGGGTTAAACTACCAAGGAAATGATCCTTGACCATAAACCGTCAAGCAAATTCACTTAAGAATAGGAGATAAGGGAAATTAGTTTCCTTGGCGGTTTTGGCACTCAAGGATGCTTTTCTTGGAGGTTGACCGCCAAGGAAATTGGACCCATACTTAACTTGCCAAAGGATCAAGACAATGTTGGGACCGCCAAAAAAAAGTAATTTTCTTGAGGGTCCATAACCACCAAGGAAATACTTCAAACTACCAAGGAAACTAGTTTCCTTGACGGTCGACAACCTCCAAGAAAATATAGAGCCACAACAAAAAATATAAATCAACAAAACTTGCTCCTGCTAGGATTCAAACCTTGGACCTGTTACTTCATAATAACAAAACTTACCACTACACCTCAAAGCAACTTTTAAGTGAATTATCTTTTTCTTTTGTATTCACTTTGTGAAATCTTGTAATGAATATTTGATATCCAAAATGATTTCAAATGTAAAAAGTTTGAACTAAAAAGTTTTAGATCTTATCGAATACTATATCTTTGGTTTAAGTCATATCTCCATCTGAGGCCATTTACAAAATTTTAAAGTTACATGAATTTCCTTAAGGGTTTCAAATTACACCCAAGGAAATACGAATTACCCTAGCGGTTTCAAGTGACACTCAAGGAAATACAAATTATCTTGGCGGTTTCAAATAGCACTCAAGAAAATATTGATTACCTTGGTTGTTTCATATAACATCTAAGGAAATGAGCATTTACCTTGGTGGTTTAGTTCAACACTTACGAATATCTATTTTCTTGGAGGTCTATGTCTGCAGCCAAGAAAACTGTTTATTT
>CM019822.1:26413-44744 GCA_009763385.1 Coix lacryma-jobi var. lacryma-jobi | reverse complement strand
AGGTACTTTTATATGGTAAAAACATGGATGTCCTACAAAACAAGTGAGAGCACCAAAAGTTGTGGAACTTGTTAGTTTCAAACCGTACAACTATGCTTTGTGATTCATTTAGTGTTATTTCATGCAATAATTGATGGTTAATTATGAGCATTAGTAGAGGTCCCTCTAGATGAATCTCTTATAGTTCTTCTAGAATTAGATCTAGTTCCAGTTCTTCTAGTTCTAGTTCTAGTTGTCTAGTTCATCTAGTTGTAATTAGAGATCGGATTAGAGAGAGGAGGAGGAGAGAGCTGAGGAGGAGCCAGATCTGTCAGATCTTCCTCGACTTTGTATTGGTGCACCATCTAGTTCGTCTTCAAGTAATCTCCAGGTTCTTCATTTACTATTTCCATGTATTATATTTAATTTCAGTTCTTGCTTTATTTATTTACTGGATCTCCACTCGTATCGAGTGCTCTAATTATTCTAGATAATTAGAGTAGTAGACGTTAGTGTAGACGTGGTGTCTAGACTAGGGTTTACCTGAGTTTGCACCCAGCCCCACGGATAGTTGTGGTAGCCCCAGGTGGTGACAGCCCTGACGGCCGACGTAGTCCACCTCGTTCGGGTTGGTGTTTGTAGGACCGTAGTCAGAGCTTCCTAGCCCCTTTATCATCCCTTTCTGTGGCTAGTGTTCTGATGTCCCGAAGTAAGTAAAGTATAGTGAGCCTTTAATTAGATAGACCTGCTTAGAAACCCCTAAATCTCTCTCTACCCATTTTATCATTCTTTTCTTGGACGATCTTGCCCCTTGATTAGTACACTTCACGTTCCACGTGGAAATCGATACCCTGGAATACTCTCGGGTGAAAGCTACATCGGTATCCGTGCACTTGCGGATTTCTCTGTGTGCGTTTAAAATACCCAACAAGCTTTCTGGCGCCGTTGCCGGGGAACGATAGCTGTGCTAGTTTCGAACCAAGTCGTCCGTGTTTCTTTTCTTTTACCACCTTTTTCTCTTACCACCACCTTTACCTCACCACCTCCCTTCTTACACATGAATTCCACTCCTATCTATAAATACTCCGCTCCAAAGGGCGAATTGTTGGAGCCACCACCATCATCACATCCTATCCTTACTGATGGCTACCAATTTCGTCCCGGCTTTATAGCCATGGTTCGGGAGCAACCCTTCTCTGGGCTAGAAGACGAGAATCCTTACACCCACTTTCATGAATTTGAGCAATTGTGTTCGTGCTTGTTTATTGCTGGCATGACACAGAGACCATTAAATGGAAATTGTTTCTATTCTCCCTTTTTGGAAGAGCGAAACAGTGGTATGCTCATAACGTAAGAGGAGTAGATGGAAACTGGGATGAACTTCGAGACAAATTTTGTCTTGCTTTCTTCACTCTATCTCGAATCACTGCCCTTCGAATAGAAATTCTTACCTTTAAACAAAAAGAGAAGGAGACACTAGGAGCAGCCTGGGCTAGATTTATGAGCCTTGTCAACACTGGCCTAGATCTTTCTTTGACTGAGGACGTTATTCTACAACACTTTCATTATGGTCTTAACAAAGAAGCTGCCCTTTTTCTTGATACCTCTTCGGGAGGATCATTCACTCATAATATTGTTAGTGAAGGGAAAGCCATCCTTGAGAAAATCCTTGAAAACACTCCTTACACTGGCATTTTTGATGAATTCCCTGAAGAAGAAGTCAAGCCCAACCCCGACCAACACGAGGAGGAACACACAACCAAATTTGAAATTCCTTCAGATCCTTTTAATTATTTGGTTGTCACAGAACCTTCTCTAGAGAAAACATCCCACATTTTAGAAAATGATAAACCCCATCCTTCGGTGTTTTTCTTTGAAATCGAGGAAGATGATATAAAAGAGCATGGAAGCTACTTCATAAACACCTTTTTAAATCCATGCTCATATGAGACATCTCCTGATTCAATTGGTCTGTCTAACATTGTCACACTCGAGATTTGCAACCCCCTAGCACTTTCTATTTACAAAAACTTCGAAAGGGTGGTTGTAGATGCATATGTTTATCACAAATGTTGTAGATCTCGTTGTGCTCTTAAAGTTGGTGTTGTAGGGGAAACCATTTCACCAAATCACATCTTGAAGGTTTCCCAAAGACAAGCTTAGTGTCCTAAAACAAGCATTCTTTTCATATCTGTGTTCACCTTTCTGTTGCCCTTGTGTAATGAGCATAGGGATATAATTGTTAAAATTTCCTTCGGGTATTCTTGTCACTAACCTTTGCAGGTCTGGAGCAAAAAGTTCGAAGGAACGATAAACACAAGGTATGTCCAACCAATCATCATGCAACATTGACTTTGTAAGAACATCTCTTACCATGTTGCTATGTTAGTTGCCTCTACCATTAAGACATGCTCATGTGCTATACACTAATCATGCTCTCTCATCACCATTGGAGTAAATCTCTTTAATGCTTTAATGCTACCTCATTTGCTATAGTATATGTTTAGGTTTGAAGTATATATCATACACCTTTTAAATTAGGCATGGTGCTTAGTTTAACTATTTTCATGAATTAAAGTAGACATGGTGTCTGGTTTGATTCTTGAGCTAAAAGGTGTCCTGATTTTACCTCTAAAGGCTTTTAAATAAGTTTGGTGCTTAGGTTAAAATGCCCTCTTAACTCAAATTAGACATGGTGTCTAGGTTGGTTTTTGAGCCGATAGTAAGTTATAGTGGATGTTGGATATTTTAAAGAGATCATGAGACCACAAAGCATATGAAACCATGCATTAAAACTGTACATTAAGGAAGAAATCTATTTTATATTTCATCTATAATTTTATTTATTTTGGAAACTGACAAATGAGACTATGCATTAAGAGTGACCTCAAGAACGGAACTTTCGAGGAAGGGCAGTCCCATATTTTATTATTCAAGGAATCGATCTGCGTACTTTTAGGTTAAATTGTACGGAGTATACCCACACGACGATAAGTTTTTTTTTTTTTTTTTTGAAGTTCTCACGACGATAAGGTTGTAGAAACATAGGAAAATTTTTGAGATCGTGTCTGAACATTCGGAGAAACGAAAAATACACAGTAGTAGTGTGTGTACAACAAACAAAGGCCATATATACATGTACGCAACCGTACTGTGTATTTCCAGGTTCAGAGATCATCTTAATTATAGTTACCATCGTCACAGTTGGATATGGATTATGGACAGGGCATCAGGCATCAGCCACTTCGAGCTAGCGTCGTCGACCGCCGCCGCCGGCGGCGACGACGACGACGAACAAGAGGTAGCGAAGTCAAGAACTGCTGCTGCTGCAAGTACACGATCCAACGAGCCCTACACGATGTTGTCTCCTCCATGTACAACCTGAGTTACCCTGACGAAATCCATCGTTACAATACATTATCCTCACAAAATGCCGATATCTAGGGCCTGTTTGGGACAGCTCCACCTCTAAAAAACTGAATCTGAATCCGGGATTCGCCAGGGAGCAGCTCCACCAGTGGATTCGAGATCCACCACAGAACCGTTTGGATAACAAAATAGCTCCAGATCCCATAAGGGCATTTTGAATAGAATGGACATATTTGCCCTTGATGTAGGTCCCACTTGTCAGCGTCTGGAAAAATCATTTCGTCTTCCTCCTCCGAGCGCGCAGGGCCGGGCGGCCGTGCGGTGGTCCGGTCAAGGGAGCAGCGGGCGCTCGACTGGCCGGGGGGACGGCGGAGGGCGGCTCCCGCGCACGCCGGCCAGGAGCGCCGCGACGGGGCGGGGCGGGGCGGCTCCCACGCACGCCGGCCAGGGAGCCCCCGCGGCGGGCGGAGCGGCGGCGCGCGAGCAGCGGCCCCGCAGTCGACCGGGCGAGCTTCGGGCACGGGAGCGGCGAGCGCGCGGTCGACCGGGGGAGCTTCGGGCGTGGGGAGCGGCGGGCGGAGCAGCGGTGCGCGGCGGGCGCGTGCCGGCCAGGGGAGCGGCGGGCGCGCGGGGAGCGACGGGCCGGAGCGGCGGCGCGCGGAGGAAGAAAGGAACGTGAAGAGGAAAAAGAACGCGAGGACGAAGAAAGAACGAACCGTTTTTTTTGTGTAATCAGTGGCATTGGTGGATAATTTCTCCTAGATTCACCAAACTCGATTTGGTGGAGCACCCTTGAGGAGATCCACCCAAAACGTGAATCCACCTTCAAATTCACCATTTTGATGAATCTGGATTTGGTGGATCTGAAGTGTTTGACAAACTTTTCGTGGAGTGGAGCTAGATTTGGTTGATCCGGAGCTGGTGGAGCTGTCCCAAACAGACCCCTAATTAGCGAAAATATCAATGATGAAATCCAGACTGCATTGTTATCCAGTTTTTTGGGTTGAGATGACTCGTTAACTAACGGGCACCTACCTATACGCTACTGCTAGTTCGATATATATTTTTTAACTCAATAATTGTGCAGTTAATTAATTATTTAAAATCTCTGTGGATATGTATGACATGTCAAATAGTCACTGTCAGCTGGAACTACCATTTCCACCAAATTCATAGTTTGCTTTATGTGCTGGTTATTATGGGCATGTACACTTGCCCGTACACGCACAAGTACTTTTTGAAGGACAAAATGAAGTAGCACCTCCATGTAATATATATATCTAGATAGGCTGAGATGTATGGTGTTGTATAGTCCAAGTAATATAATACAGGAAAAAATCTATTTTTGACTATCAAACTATCGTTTGATTCTGATTCGACCATCGAACTCAAAAAAGAAAACAGAAATCTTTAGCCATTGTAATTTCAAAATCATTCACATTTTCCATCCGGATAGTTTTAAAAATAATTTTGCTGACGTAGATGATATCAGAGCCCACTTGTTAGACCTCTCCCCTTTTCCATGTCATTCTTGTTTACATTGGCATTGTGGTCGCCTTACCGCGGCCACCACCTCCTCCCTCCTATAGGCCCAAGTCCACAACGAGCTCCAAGCAGAGTACATGGACCATCAACACACATGGTGGGTGGAGCACCAAGAGTACTTCATCGTGACCATCACCACATAGCACGCCATGCACGTAGAGCTAGGCACAAGGCCATGGACATCCCTGAGCTGGGTGCCTATTTCACTGGCCGCACCGGCTTCTTCCATGTTTTGGTTAACGACATTAAGGCCAACACACGAGACTTGGTGGCACATGAGGTGCTAGATGAGACTATATTGGGGTGAAGATAGTTGTGGTAGGTGTGAGGAAGGTGGAGGGGAGGTGGAAGAAGTGGGTAGCTACACTAAGTGCAAGCATTGCGACGACATGTAGGAATGGACCGGGCTTTGGTTGGAGAGGGCGATAAAAGGGAAGCTTGAGCTTCAATTCAAGCATTGGTGCATTGACGCAATCCACACAACGTCAGGCAGGGGAAGCTAGTGGTGCATCAGTGATGGTTGGGGGAGATGGAGCTCAAGGGAGCCAGAGGGGAGCTTGCGATAGACGACGTGTGATGCGTGCTCTACTCTTTGTCAGAAAAGAAAGAACCGAAAAGGAAAAGCATGATAAGGAGAGAGAAAGAGAAAAATAATAGTGAGGTTGAAGCCGATGATCGAGTGGGGGGGGGGGGGGGGGGGGGTGGGGGGGGGTCATGTCGGCAAAAATCCACTCTAGAAGTAGATTTGAATAGAGGCAGTACTATCGATGGTGAGTCCTTTCGGAGCCTCCACACTAACTCTTCAAACCCTACCACAATCAACAATCATAATCATCAAATTATTTTGTTTTCTAAAACAATTGCCCAATTTCTTAAAAAAATTAGCCACGTTACAATTATAAAATACTTTGAATTAATTCCTTAAAACTATGATATAGAGATTTCTGGTTGCATTTTAGCTCCTTAGGGTAGTCGCAATGCATATATAGTGGAGGTGAATGGGTTTTTTTGACAAAATAGTGGGAAAATCCCCACCTTTTCTTTTTTGCTTTTATTAATAAGAGTAAGGCATTACAGGAGCATGAGCGGTGCAAACGAAGGAGCTTACAAAGCTTAGAAAGAAAATGCTAAAACCATTAGGGCATATTCTCCTTCTAAATTTTAAAGGGTTCTTCTATGCACGGGCAAACACTTGGCAAATGATCTGAGAACATATACCCAACAACGATGACCAACATTCCTGTAAGCGAAAATGAGTAACTTCTTCCTTCCAGTCTTCCTTCTTCTTCTTTCTACCATTGAAAAGTGAGGAAACTGATGTGAAAATTATTCTCTCTAGTCCTTCATTGTGGCTAGTTCTAACCACAACAAAATGGCGAAGAGACAAGAGAAAATCATTACATGACGACGATATCATCTCTGTCTTGATGCTGCCCGTCCACAAGCAAAGTCTTCATGTCATCGTGTCGGTGAAGATGTTGACACCAAAGTTGTCGCCCTCATCTTCAACGGAGCCACCATGAAAGAAGACTCGATTCAACTCCTTTATCTTCACCATCGTCGAAGAAGAGGAGGAGATAAAATTCCAATAAAAAAATTGGCATGGAAAGACACTAACCCTAATGACTTGATCTACTAGGGAAAACTTATTAAAAACAATGTTTCCCACTCCGTTCAGCTTCCGGTGAGATGCCAGGGGGAAAGAGAGGGGGACCCGCGTTGGTGGATGATGGGAGGAGGGGGGGAAGCGGTGGCGGCGCTAGGGCACCCAGGCGTCTTTTGCCCCAGGATGTGTCTTAGTTATATACCATCTTTTTGACAAGCTATTTGTTTGGTTTCAACTAATTAGCCCAAACATCATATCTACTACCAGAATCCTGAATTACCTTGAATACAAAAACCACCGCCAAGGAAAGGGGTTTGTAAGGAAAATGGACCTTAGACTAGTTAACCTTCGGATTTTGTGTTTGATGAACAACATAACCAAATTGGAACTAATGTGTTTTCAAGTGTTTGTTTTGTAGACCATAGGTGCAAATATGACTTGGACAAAGGCTACGTGATGATCCGATAATCCAACACCTCAAGCAAGACATTAGAAGCTCTGTTGAAGACCCTCAAGATCAAGCAAAGTCCAAGGCACAAGAATGGAACCATGACACGCCAGAAAAAACACGAAAGAAATGAGAAGAAAGGGACATCGGACGCTGATCGGCCTGGTACGCAGGTGTCGGACGCAACGTGGCAAACCTAGCTATGTCAGCACCAGCAGGAGTCAGACACTGAAGACCGAGCACATCGAACAGGAATGTAACACGTGCAAGCCTGACAGCGAACATCGAAGGCGATGCAAATCGGAGCTATAGGATCTTGCGTCCGATGCTATGCAGAAGGTTCCTCAGAGAGCTCTGGGGACATCGTACGCGTCAGATGTGGCATCGGAGTTGAGTAGCATTGTGACTCATGCCATGCTGGACTAGCGTTAAAGGAGCATGGATGCGCGTCCGATGGTCAAACTTCAGCGTCCGATGCTCCAGTAAGTCACAAGACTTTCTCCAAACGACCTAATTGTTGGGGCTCTATATACCCCCATGGCCGGCCAAAACTAAGTTGTTGGAGACAGGAAGATGTTATACCGAAGTGCATAGGACACATATCTAGTTGATCTAGCCACCAAGTGCTCAGTGATATTCTAGGTGATTAGTGTAGTGCTTTGCGAAGTGCTTAAGCTAGTTAGACCACCGCTTTGCGCTGCTACTAGGTGATTAAGGCTAGTGTTTAGTGAGGTTGAAACACCTCTTTCTACTGCTTGCGTGCAGCTGTTGTACATGGGGCTTGTAGTCTTGCGAGACCACACCAACCGCGTTTGTGGTGTGGCCGCCTCCATGTACCGAAGGAATAAGGCCCGCGGCAGTCGGCCGAAAGTGATAGTGAAGACGACGGGGAGCATCGGGGAGAGGCTTTGCCATGAGTGGCTTAACGAGACCCACTTGCGGGGAAGGGCGAGCTTCCACGAGTTACGCCGGAGCTTGGCCCTTGGATATTCCTTGCGAGGGGCTCCGGGACTAGGAAGTGCGGCTCATACCCTCGGTATTATTACGTGGAGGCGTTGTACGGAGATGCACTCTAATCTGCCGCTTTCCGAATAGTGATTGCACCTTGGTTAGGCTACCGTTCTAGACTTATGTGATGAGGCTAGTTCGCTAGCGCATACATATGGTGCATAATCACTTTAGCTCACGAGATGCAAAACACTACAAAAATCCTTAGTTGAATTGGATAGACTCTTGCAAGGTTTGACTCATGATCTCAATTTAGATGGCCTGTAACGAGTAAGAGTTTTACTGCTATTAACCTTCCTCTTAGGTGTCAGGTCTTCAGGGTGACTACCATTGGAAACCGGCTCCCTTGGCACCATAAACCGTCACAGGCAGATTACTTCTTCCTGAATAGGAGACTAAGGAGAAATTATTTTGGCGTTTTGGGGGTGGGTGTCCTTTCACCCCCCCCCCTTCCCCCCCCGCTAACTTACCCCCTGACCAGAAACCCCCCCATCAGTCCCCACTCAAGGCAGCTTTCTTGGAGGTTGACCGCCAAGGAAATTGGACCATACTTAATTGCCAAAGGATCAAGACATGCTGTTGGACCGCCAAAAAAAGTAATTTCTTGAGGGTCCATAACCACCAAGGAAAACTTCAAACTACCAAGGAAACTAGTTTCCTTGACGGTCGACAACCTCCAAGAAAATATAGAGCACAACAAAAATATAAATCAACAAACTGCTCCTGCTAGGATTCAAACCTTGACCTGTTACTTCATAATAACAAAAAACTTACCCATACACCTCACAGCAACTTTAAGTGACATTATCTTTTTCTTTTGTATTCACTTTGTGACAATCGTAATGAATATTTGATATCCAAAATGATTGCAAAGGTGAAAAAGTTTGAACTAAAAAGTTTTTAGATCTTATAGACGAACTACTATATCTTTGGTTTAAGGTCATATCTCCATCTGAGGACCATTTACAAAATTTTAAGTTACATGAATTTCCTTAAGGGTTCAAAGTACACCGAGGAAATACGAATTACCCACCCATAGCGGTTTCAAGGAACCCATAGGAAATACAAATTATTCTTGGCGGTTTTCAAATAGCACTCAAGAAATAATGATTAGACCTTGTGTTGTTTCATATAACATCTAAGGAAATGGAGCATTTACCTTGGTGGTTTAGTTCAACACTTGATACGATATATCTATTCTTGGAGGTCTATGTCTGCAGCCAAGGAACTGTTTATTTTAGCCCTCAAGAAAATGTTAGACACCAGGTAAATCAGAATTTGTGTGGTAGGTTATATTTTAGAAATGGATAAACCAAAATTTATCATGTATAATAAAGTAAAAGCACTATTTAATGTGACATGTCCCTAGTACTAAAAACGTATAGTAATCACCACACATTCTTGACCGCAGTCCTGTACTACATGTATTGACTTCACGCATATTTCTTAAAGACTATTGAAATGACCACCCATTTAAATCTTAAGAGATAATCACCATGAATCAGTGTTAAAAAAAAAACAAGGCAGCCACCTAAACATGCTACACAATGACAGGAACCAAAGTTAATTGTGACTACCTTCTCTGAAAAAGTTCAATAATTAATCTCTGGGGAGCTTATTATATCATGGGTAGCTTAATTAAATGTACTCAAGTAGAATTAAGCATTCGGTTTGGGCACTTCTCATCTATCTTGTGGCCTGCAGCTGATCGATTGTAACCAAGCGGTGCACAAAGAATATTCAAGAGTAGGTTTGACACTGCCTTCTTCCGACTTGTATATTGCTAGTCCCCAATTTGCAACAATCATTGTACTAAAACTCTACTAGAGGAAACAGATAGCTACATGTAGAAAAAGGTTAATTGTTAGCATCAGTGTCTAAGTCTACACTGCTGGAGCAATTGAGAGTATCTAGACACCAATGCAATTACGACTTCTCCGAAACTATAATATACTCCGTCCCCGTGTCTAAAAATAAATGCACATATCTTTTTTTTAGGAATCGTTTTTTAATTTAACTATATATAGAAAATATTATTAATAATGTGTTTATTATAAAAATATAGGACATATCTAAGTAAACTTAACGGACTATAATATATTATATATTTGGTCAAATTTTAAAAATTGGCTTAAAAAACGAGATGTTGTATTTATTTCTTATGAAGGAGCACAATGTCACAGGCTATTATAATCACTCTTGTTACTGACCATTTCTAATGAAATAAGTAGAGTTGGCTTAAATCTAAATTTTCTTTTGACCACGTTTTATATTTTTGGGGTAGCTCACAAAAAAAGACAAGAATAAACGAAAGTGGAACCACTACCATTTTTGCCATCTACAGTCATAAAAAGCTAGATCGTTTAGAATAAGATTACTAAAACTTTAAAATACAAATAACAATAGCTTTTAAATTATTAGTTTAAATATATAAGTGACAGG
The DNA here is from genome assembly GCA_009763385.1 of Coix lacryma-jobi var. lacryma-jobi. Classification (NCBI taxonomy): domain Eukaryota; kingdom Viridiplantae; phylum Streptophyta; class Magnoliopsida; order Poales; family Poaceae; genus Coix; species Coix lacryma-jobi. The sequence goes on along the minus strand of CM019822.1, from coordinate 34,347 downwards.
TTGTAAACTGTATTGAAAAATACTTTTCATATTTCATAAGTTTGAAGGGTATTAGGAATATAGTTCTAGAAAAAATAGTGGTAAAAAAATGCAATGAAGATGGCAAAGTCAATCAATGTGAGCAATTACACAAAATTTGAGGACTACATAAATATTATAGAGGGAATCAACTAGTTGCTCCATATTTTTGATTTGGGCACTTTATTAAGAGCGCTCAAACTGTAACAGTAAGAGCAAGAAGCAAGGATGTGCAAATGTTTGATTCATAGAGACCAAAATTCGCTTTGTAGCTTAGTTGTTTCTTAATATTTTTCTGACTTTCTTCGTCTCCTTTGTAGATCTTGCACCGTTTTGATTCTTAATAAACATTCTATGTGGGGCAAACCCTCCTCAGTTTCATCAAAACAAAAACAACAAACACCACATCAGATCTGACTAATAAAAGTGACACCTTACTATTTGGAGTTGTTACAAATATTTCCTTGACAAATATAAAATATGTTGAGTCAAGATTTTGTCACGTATGACTTAGCTTATTTGATACGTAGTAAGGGTGATATGGTTAGAGTGTTAAATTAAGTAGCCTATTTCTTTTTGCACAATGGCGTCAATACTTCTAGGTTGCTTTTAAAACATTAGCTGCATATGGTACAATACAATGAATCTCCTCCTAATCATACTGGCTAGATAGAGTACTCGTCTGGTAAACAGGAACAAAAGAATTGGCTAGATAGAGTGAGATATACAATACTCCAAGTTGTCAGGTAGACTGACTGCAATTGGCCGCAGCTCACTGTCATTATAGCAGTCCACAACAATGGCATCTGAGGGCTGGTCATGCATGGGTTAAATGCATGTAACGATGCATGTGATGAATATACTCCCTCCAGTTAGGTAGTCTCCAAAGCGTAACTTTGACCACTTATTTCGTTAAAAAATATTTATTAAAAAATGCTAAGTATATTTTATGAAAAATATTTTCAAGACAAAATTATTTATATGATTTTTACATCTCTAAACTCAATAATTTTAAAAGTTATTCATGATTTAATTGTCAAGTTTTAACTCAAATGTTATCTAAAACGACTTCTTTTACCAAACGGAGGGGTATTCGTTATGATCCTTTCGTTTTACTATCTAACTTCATCGCATGGAGCAGGGATTCTTTTTAGTTTAGAGTCAAAAAAACACATGTTTAATAGATTCCTTATCTGAGCAAAACAAACAGATTTCATCATCTTACCTTCTCTTTAGCCAAGTTATTATCTCCAAGTTAGCGCTCTCTATTGCTAGTTGAGATCTCCAACAAGTTGGAAAAAATGAATGGTATCTCCAACAATTTTCTATTCGTTGGGGAAGGGGACCCTCGGCAATGCGCCACGCGATTTGGCTCAACAGACGACCATCGCGTGGTGTCCCGCGTCCCATCACCCAAAACCCTCCCCTCCTTTTTATTTACAAGTCCCTCCGAGTCATCGTTCGAGCCCCGAATACTAACACCAACCTTCGGATTGCTTAGCGAGTTCTTACAGTCTCAAAAGGGTGAAGAGCGCCGGGAGCAGTCCTCGCGCGTCCCGCGCACCTTCGCCAAGAGGCCCAAGCCTTAGCGGGAGGCGAGGGGCTCGGACTTCGCGACGGAGGGATGCCCTCGCGTGTCGAAGGCCCAGCCTCCGACATTTCCGCGAGGGTGGGCACGAGCCAGGCGGCGGGGGCTGCACGAAGAGCCGGCTAGGGTTTGGCCCTGATTGTGTTGGTACGATTCTGCCCTTCTGTGTTGTATAGCGGGGGGGGAATCTTTTGTACCCTATGTAATCTGGTCGGCACCCCCCTTGTGTATCCCTATAAATACTGGGGGGGTGAACATGTGAAGAGGGACAATTTTTGGGGAATAGAGCCACGACAATTCTGTTTCGTACTATACCTTCGCGCTTGTCTTGTTCCGCCGTCATGCTTTGATACGCCGCTGGCACCTTCGCCACCCCCAGCAACGTTGACGGAGGTTGGGCAAGTGTGCGAACCAACAGTTGGCACGTCGTGGGATACGGAGTTCGAATGCATGGAGGAAACAGGAGAGCGCCCACTACCGAGACCCTCGTATGACCAGAGAGGCCCAGGCGATAATCCAAGCCTGTGGAAAGAGAATGTAGTACCCTCGGGAAAAGAAGAAGTTGCTCAGGGACGAGGTCCCGGGCCTGACACCCGGCGGCATCACAGCATGCCGCGCAATACTCCCGGAGATGGGATGGGGAAGGAGAGAGAGAGGAGAGTTGGGCCTTGAAGCTTTAGAAAAGATTCAAGCTGAGTTACAGGAAAGAAGAGGCGCCTGGACAGCTGAAAGGGGCACAACCGGCGCCGCTTATCAGGCAAAAGGCGGATGAAGCAGAGAAGCCGCTTCGCCGAAATGGAGGAGTCCCTCGCGGAGCTAAGCCGAAAGCCGAGGGATGGAACGAGTGGGGAAATGCCATCACACGGAGGGAAATGTGTGAGCAGGATCATGGCAACCTTCTGCCGCATCCACCACCCCAACCACCACCAAATCACCCAGAACCATACCCTATGAGACACCACAAACTTTCGCCAACTCTAACCAGATGAGAAGAACCAAACCTTCGCAACAGCGCAGAGCTCAACAACACCAAATGCCCTATGACCCAAAGTCACCACTCTCCCCCCCAAATACTAACAAACTCAAACCCTGGCGCGCTTGCTTACAATTCCACAAAACCTCCGCGTTACGATGGACTCACTACCCTTGCCAGTCATATGAGCTACCGAAAGCGGCAGTCGCCGCCAGCAGGAGGGATATGAGTCAACAATGGCGAAGTCTTTTTAATCATCCTTCGTGAATAGCGCAGAATTGGTACAGCAACCTTCGCCCCAGAACCGTGGATTCCTGAGCCAACCTCAAAGACAGACTCTGCACAAACTTCTAAGGGCAATCACGGCAGCCCATCAAACCCCATCGACGTGTTCAACTACAAACAAGAAGAGCGAACCGTTACAGGACTATGGCGAAGGATGATCCAGATCTAGAGACAAGAACTCCGGAATATCCGCGAGGGCCGCTGATCCTCACTGCAGTCAGCGGCGTACAGCTAGGCCATGTTCCTCAAGTTCGCCACGAAAAACCAGCTAAACAAACACGAGAGCTTCATGGCATACATGGAAAGGTTAATGCCAGAGCGGACATGGATTTTCGGGCAAAGTCCGATGCCCGAAGGGTCGCCAGAAAGAAAACCACAAGCCGAGGACCCAAGCGGAAAAAAACAACCCCGCCAAGATCAGAGCAATGTCAGAGCGATCAACAAGGCAAATCCTATCGAAGACCAGAGAAGAAGACCTCAGCCTTCGGGCAACCAAAAACCCACATGGTTTTCCACCCCGCCTGACCAAAGAAACCAACAGAGGGACCCGGCCAAAATGTATTGTCATTTCTGTGGCCTAGAAAGGGGACACAACAAAGCGATGTGAGTGCTTCGCAGAGGGAAAGAGTACCAGGACTCAACAAGAGCCTCTTCCAACGGAAAACAGAACCGTCAATCAACACCAGAAAGCCAACTTTCAACCCAACCAACCTCCCTACCAGTACAACCCCCGTAAACTACGGCTTACCCTCGCCACCAACCTTCTACTCTCAACACCAACACTACAACCACACCTCTATCAACCAGCCTCTTTTCCTCAACGCCAAAATGTGCAACATTGTCACATTCCCAAACAACCCCTCAAACCCAAACCAACCAACAAGTAAGCAACACCTACACCACCACACCAATACCGCTCTGCCAGCACCCCAACCAGTCAAATTCGAAGCCCAAACCCAGACAACCATCAACAACCCAACATCAACCTTCGGTGTGATACTAGCTATCACCGGAGGCTCCAACGAGATACGACGGCACAGAGGCAAAGAAAGGAACATGCTCGAGAGTGGACATGTAGCCGTCGAAGGACCGCAAAGTTCGGCCGATGGTCTCACATCCCCATAACTTCGATTCCAATGATAGAAGTTAAGGGATTACCCTCACACGATGCAATGGTGATCGAAAACCAACTTAGCAGGGTGGACAGTCACCAAATTCTGTCGATAAGGAAGCTCCGCTGACATCCTGTTCCACAACCTTCGACGGCATGAGAGCTTGACAGAACCTCTTACAACCCTCCCGATAACCACTAGTCGGTTTCGGCGGGCAACAAGTAAAGAGCTATTGGAAAGTATCTCTGCCGCGTTACCTGGGAGATCAGCTGAACTGCATAATGAGCATATAACCTCGTGTGGTCGACATGTCTATCTTACAATGCAATCTTCGGCCGAGGGGTCACCAACGCATTCGATGTGTAATACACACCTGCATACCTTTGCATGAAGCTTCATGCTCCGAGGGGGTCGTCGCCAGTGTACGGAGATCAAGACATGCCAAGGACCGCCGAAGGAACAGTAGCACCGGGGCAAAGCAATTGTCCACAATTTGTCAAGACTAGCACCACCCATTGCACACGGGTGAATAATGCACAGAGTGAGAAAGGCTCACCCAAGAAGAGACTAAACCAAGTCCAAACTTTCGAGGGTAATCAGAAAGAAAAGTGTTCATCTCAGCCAACCTGACCCCCACTCAGAAGACAATTTATTAATTCCTCAAGGTAAGCTCCGATACCTTCGCTGGTATGCGGAGGACCGCAAGGCGTAAATAGAAACATTGATCGAGACAAACCTGAAACATCAAACGGCTATTGTCGCTAGTTAAGCAAAGCTTCGCAAAATGTAGACAGAAGAGAAGGAAAAGAGGCAGCGAAGGCAGAGGAAAAGATTCTGGACGCAGGCGTCATCCGTCCAGTCTAATATCCAGCATGGCTCTCAAACGTCCGTGCTAGTTAGAAAAAGAACAAGAAATGGAGGATGTGGTTGATTTCAAAGGTCCAAGCCTGAACAAAGCCTGTCAAAGGATTTATTTCCCTCTGCCTAATATAGAACACCTTGGTTTACAGAGCAGCTGGCTGCACCAACAGTTATCTTCTCGACTGTTCTCATTACCACCATCATTTTCTTATACTGATAATTAGGAAAAAACATCTTCATCACACCCTCTTGCCACCTGTTTGTTTTCAATCAATCAATCCTCACATACGCCAGATCAACCTTCGCTCTCTCATCCTAGTCTTCAATCTAAATAAGCACGCTCATCTCTTACACATTGATTGATTTAATCGTAACAACATAAAAGAAATCCACATAACAGACTTGGGGACTCCGGCAGCAGAAAGCTTTCGAGGATTTGAAAAAGTATACCAACTTGACTGTTTTAACTAGCCCGAGCAAAGGGGGCCTGGTACTGCTGCAGTCGCAGCTTCGCCTCACGCAGCAAGCGCAGTCCTAATAAAGAATTTAACACGAGAATAGCAGAAGAGGCAAGCCCAATACTATGTATCAGAAACCCTCGAAGGTCCCAAACGAAACTATCAGAGCTCAGGCAAATAGCATACGCCGTGGTCATGGCATCAAGAAAGCTAAAGCATTACTTCCAGGCACATGAGATCCATGTACCCTCGGCATACCCTCAAGAATATTTTCAAGAATAGCGCGGCGAGGGGCTAGAATAGCGAAATGGGTTGTCGAGCTCAACAGTATGTTATAACCTTCGTTGGGAGGACAGCAATCAAATCAAAGGATTAGCGGATTATAGCTAAGTGGACCCCGACCCCGCAGAGATGGAACTCAACAAGACCCATTCTGGGACAGCATATGTCGACGGAGCCTGGGGAGCGACTGGAGAAGGGGCCTCGGCCATTACTAGTTTGCCATCCGGATCTAAGCTTAAGATATGCAAGAAGGCTCAACTTCAAATGCACAAACAACTCCGCGAGTACGAGGCAGTGAGTACTAGACTCTCAAGGCTCGATCGTTGTCAGTCGTAAGGGCAGTCATCAGTACAGACTCTCAAGTCATGGCGGGCATATCGAGAAAAATTACAAAGCGAAAGACAAGAGCTACAAAAATACCTACAATATGTACGAAGGTTAGAATCTTTCTCCTACGACATAACAGTGAAAGCAATACCGAGGTCAGATAACGCAGCGGCAGACAATCTGGCCAAAGCAGCAGCACAACAAATTAGTTACCCCAGCGTATTCTATGAAGCCGTGACACAATCCTTTGAAGTGTCCGAGAAAACATCGAAGCTGTCAATGCAATCCAGAGTGAAGACGGAGAGCACCAATCAAGGCAATATCAAGGGGCTGCATGAACCCGACAACAAAGAAGAGAAGAACAAGACTTAAACAAAGGTTCGAGGTATAAAATTGTGACAACATTCTGCTCAAAAGCTTCGGTAACCTCGCCTTGGCTCAAATGTGTCATCAACAGAATGGAAGGGATGACATTCTTAAACCCGTCACGAAGGTATCTGCATTTCACACAACGGACCCGGAGGCGTTAGTTGTAAAGCTTTCCGACAAGGGTTTCTATGGGCCGACAGAGTGTAGAGACGCAAGAAAACACGACAACGTTGCGAGGGTTGCCAACTAACGGCAAAAACACAAATGCCCCTAGGGCTCAACAACTCTTATATGCCCAACATGGCCGTTGTAAAGATGGGCAATAGGACCTCGTCGGGCGCTCCAACAGCTCAGGAAAACCTTCGCTACGACCAGTCGTAGCTGTGGAATACTTCACGAAATGGATTGAAACTAGACATGGCGCTCCATCACTCCTTACCGTGAAAAAGTTTTTTGGCAGCAAATAATTTGCCGGTTCGGAGTCCCCAAATACCTAACTGTTGACAATGGGACTCAATTCGACAGCGAGGTTTTCAAAGAATTTGCGCACAAATCGGAACAATCCTATGCTTCGCTTCAGTCCGGCACCCCTCAATCCAACGGTTTAGTCGAAAGAGCCAATGCAACAATCTTTACAAGCCGCTACAAAAAATTGCAAGGCAAGCCCAAAGGAAAGTGGGCGGAAAGCTAAAATCCGTCACTGGTCCCAAACACCTCGGAATCAGAGCCACCAAATTTGACCCGTCAGGCTCCTGTTTGGAGAAGAAGCTGTGTTACCAGAAGAGTTGAAGCAGTATCATTAGAAGAACCTTCGAACAGACGAAGAAAACCAACTTATGCAAAGACTTGCTCGTAGAAGAAGATGCAAGCAGTACACAACCTTCGCAAGTATCAGGAAGAAACAAAAAAATGGGAGACAAAAGGAAGAAGCACAAAGAGTAAATAAGGGACCTCGTTCTATTCGAAAGCAAAACGCCAGCATGGCGGGGAAGTTTCAGCCAAAAATGGACGGGTCCATACCTAATAGCAGATGCAACCGTCCAGGCTTTTTCAATCTCCGACAGGAGGAAAATATCCTTGCACACACCTGGAAGTCGACGACCTTCAGCCAAAATAATACACAGGAGCCTGAAGCCCTCCCGCCCCCCCCCTGTACCCCAGAGTCGGCCCCAGCGGCCCCCCCCCTTCCGCCCCCCCCCCCCCCCCCCGAGACGACCCCCCTCTCCCCACCCCCGCAAAAAGTAATTTGTTATTTTCATTTATGTTTTCTTCCATTTTTATGCATGTAACAACAACAAAGGAGCTGCACTCTTTTTCCTTAACGAAGGGGGGCAAGGTTGTTTTACAGCGAGGCAGATCCAAACTCTCAACAGGCTAAACCCCCGAAAAAGTAAAACCTCCAAATTACGCTTCACAAACAGAGACGATAAAAGCAGCTTTCTCCAAGGAGCGTTATGAATCGATAGAACCCCCAAGATTGCTTCGAAAAAAAAAAAAAGAAAAAAACAAACTTGCCTCAAAGCAAACTTCACCCCCCACCTAAGATAAGGGGAGGCGCGAAGTTCCCGAAAAAGTCGAGCACCCTGGGCAAAAACGCCAAGGGCTCGCAATGCAAACTCACCTCCACCTAAGACAAGGGAGAGGGCGAAGTCCAGAAAAAG
>CM019822.1:0-25913 GCA_009763385.1 Coix lacryma-jobi var. lacryma-jobi | reverse complement strand
TTCTTCCTCCCTTTCTGACTGTAATCTGCTCAACTACAGGTGTCTCAACATTGTTAAGTTCATCTTCAGACGTCGCAAACTCAAAGTCTGATGTGTCTGACTCAAGGTCTGGCCAAGCATCTTCCTCAATAGATACTCGAGGGTCCACCTCTGTCTCCCTCCCACTCCCTGTCCTAGCCTTCTTCCTGGGGTGCCGATTCACAATGACCTCATCATCGTCCACATGAGTCATCATCATCATCCTCATCCTCATCCTCATAACGCTTTCTCCGCCTCTTAACGGGTGCTGACTTCTTCACTTTAGCTGAAGCCCCCTTCCGCCTAGAAACCTTGGATCCCCTATTTTTCTTCTTCTTTAGCGTTCGCCGTTTTGAATTGGATTTCGCTCGCCGGATTCTTTACAGTTACCTTTCTGGCACGGGTAGAAACCAGTTCCTCTTCCTCCTCGTCTTGATACTATCCTCCTCGTCAACATCCGCATCGGATCAAAATCAATGTCCTCATCTAACTCATCCTCCTCATCAGCATCCACATCAGGATCAAAATCAATGTCCTCATCGTCTCCTGCTTTCGCTTGTGAGATCGCTTCGCTCCTGGAGACAGCTTGCATTTCGCAATGCTCTTCGGCCGTGGTGGTGGCACTTCTTCTCCTCCTCCTCGACCTCCTCGAGCTCATCGTGGTACTCCTCCACCTCGTCGTCTTCGTCGGCCTCCTCCTCGTAGTCCTCGTCCTCTTATACTTCCAGCGCCGAGATCGTGCTGCGGCCGGATCCACCTTCCCTTCGCCCCTCGGGCGCCCTTTGCCGGTCGCTTGGGGCGCGGCGTCTCGATCTCGTCCTCCTCCTCTGCCTCCTCCTGGTATTCGGCGTCTGAATCATACCCTTCCTCGCCGGCGCTCGAGGCAGAGAGCTCCTCCGCAAAATCCTCTTCCTCCTCGTCCTCCTCCAGCACATACTCGTCGTCCTCCTCCTCTTCCCTCCGTCCAGCCACCGGCGGCGCCTACCGCTGATGGCCCGCCTCGCCGGCGGCGACCCCTCTCCAGTCCCCATACCTGCACACCAAATCCACAAAATCAGAACTCAATCTCCCCCGAGGCAAACCCAAATCGACGGATCCCGGCCCGAAACTCCCCGAATTTCGCCCAAATCAGCAGGAACTTGCCTTTTCGCGCGAGAATTGACGCGAAACAGTGGACGACAAAAGGCACAGCCGCGGGGCACCAAGTTCTGTTCACCCCGCTAGCCCAAAATTCTCTCGAAATCTCTGTAGCGGCGGGCTAAATCGGCTCGTGCACGCGCATGGTCAGCGAAGGCGCGGCGTTGCGAGCTGAATCGGGGGGAAGCGTAGGAGGAAAACGGGAAAGGGAAGGAGGAGGAGGGAGGCCTCGGATGGGGGCCGGGTGGAGGCTACGAGGGGTTGGGGGGAAGCATCGTCGCGTCGCGTACGGGCGGGCGGGGGGTGGACGCGGTGGTTTTATCGCCTTGCCCTTTCCTCACGAGACGAAACGCGTAGCGTGGGGGTCAGAGGGGTGGGTGTGCGCGGTGGGGTGTGGGGTGGCTGCCGGGTTGGCCTTGGACCGTTTTGGAGTTGGACTCGCCGCCCGCAGCGCCGCGGTATTTGCAGCCGTTTTTCGCATACTTTTTGCTTGGCCACCGGGCGATTCCGATGCGTTTGCCCGTCGATTTGGGTGAGTTCGGCCATGGCGTCGCCGCGCGGCCGAACCGGATCGGCCCAGTGGCGTGCCCTGGTGATGGTGGTGCCTTACGTGTCCGTGACTCGAGGGAAAGGCTGATGTGGAGACGGAAGGGAAAGGGAGAATTTGCCGTCTCCTCACGCGCGGTCCCCACGGCTCTTCTGTTTGACAGCACCCGCGGGTTTACTCTTTTCAGTGCGTGTATCCCGAGCTTTTTTTAAGCCAACGTCAAAGTTCAGGTAGCAAGCAAGAATAGACCCCGTGTTCCTCCAGTACAATTCTCGCAACCATAGAAATGAATGAAAACAAAACAGCGATAGCCTTGCCACTGACATGTGAACTGCAGATGACAGGCCGATGTGTCAATTTTAAAGGTTATTATCACACACTCCTCGGTTTCTAAATAATTATCGCTATATATATGTGTATCATAAATTTAACTGATTGGTAAAAATATATGTGCAACATTTATATCTTTAAATAAATTTATTAAAAATAGATTTAAAAATCTTTCCAACACAATAGTTATGTATAATAAACATTAATATTTTTTAATACAAATTCAATCAAAGTTGTTTCTCGGAAAACAAAACAAACAAATATTTAGGGACAGAGCTCCAAGGTTGTGGTAACTGTCTATACAAACAGGGAATTGTACCCAAGGCCCAAAAACTTTTCAGCGAGGTAGTATTAATTGTAGACTAAACAATACTCCCTCCATTCCAAATTATAAGAGTTCCAAGAATCTTGGAGAGTCAAAGTTTTTCAACTTTGACCAAAATTATAGAGAAAATATAAAGATTTATACCATCAAATATACATATAATGGAAATATAACTAATGGAGAATCTAATTGCACTTAGTTGATATCTAAATATTATTATCTTATTATATAAATTTGGTCAAAGTTGAAAAACTTTGACTCTCCAAGATTCTTGGAATGTCTTATAATTTGGGAGGGAGGGAGTAACTAATTATATATATTGTGATAATTTTGCTAGACATTTTTAAAAGCTAATTAGTTGAGGTTCACGATTTGAAATATTATGCTACAATAAACATGTATTAATAACAGATTAATTAGTTTTAATAAATTTATTTCATGAATATGTAATTTGTTTATTTATTGGTCTATTTTTAATAACTAAATTAATACCGCAACATCCAATGTGACTTTCAAAAACTTTCCACCCTTCAACTAAACATCCCAAAACATGAATATCCCAAAACATGAATGCATCTGACAGTACCACAAAATGAACGCCTGATCATAGAATAGCACATGGGGCTGACCAACGCCTGATCTGTCAGGCAAGATGTAGGTCGTCTCAAGAACGGTTTCTATTTCATATTTTCTGGCAAGTTAAAAGATTATTATGTCAATTTGACATGCATCGATAGAAAGAATAGGGAAGGCAGATCATTATGTCCTGTAATTTAGTCACTATAATCTTCAAAAAATAATCTGGTCACTATAAGCAGACAAAAAAACATGTCTTACTTGGCAAACAGATGATACGGATGTTATCAAAATTTCAAACTTATGCAGCTGGAGCGCAGGATATGTTTTAATATGTGGTACAGCGAAGCCATCATGAGAAAAATTAATTCCCCTATCTCCTCAATATAGGCATAAGCAATAAGCAGAGATTAAAAAAAGTGTGCTGTTTGGCAAACAGTAAATACAAAGTATAGAATTCAACAAAAATAGCAATATATTACTTGCTAATTAAACCTTTCGTCAATGTCATCCTCTTATTGTTTCAGTTGTTAAGTACACCAATGACACAAAAATATATATACCAAGAACAGCATTAAGCTGAACCTACTCAGCCATCGCTGGAAAGGAAACATGGAATATGACCTTACCCATAACACTATTCGTTGCATGAATAATAAGCGCAAACAAGGGCACAAATTTTCTTAGGCACCCAATCAAACATCTGCAGCACTGTCTCAATAAACTGGTGAAGAGAAGTAAATGTGCTAAATCATGCCTGCAACATTTAAGTGGTAAATGTGCTTACAATATAGAAAAAACAAGGTCATTGCACAGCAGTACCTTGAGGCACTTACAGCTTACTGTCACCACACAGCAACACCCTGACCTTAGCAGCAGATCATCTTAACAGCAGAGTCAAAATTGAGCAAACTTCATAGTGCATACTACTATATATTGTAAAGTAATGATATTGCCAGCCACCAACCACAGAGAATATATAATCAAGTAAAATTTGACACACTACAATACTTTTATGCCATAAATATTTGCATGAATGCGTAACAAATAAATGAAGAGAACTAATTCGCATCTATTAGTTGCACCTTTTCACTTACAGCAGTATGGTAATGAACAAATACTGCCCTACATTGATTGATTGCAATTAGACAGCTCAGAGGTTCTATTTTTGCTCTTATCACCGTTCTTTCCTTGAATTAGCCTAACTTAATAGATGGTAATTGACAATACAAACAAAATCTAATTTTATTTGGCCTGGAAAATAAGAGCCAATAACTGAATAATGTTTCTATTATTCAAGCTTGGACCACCTGCTATTGACAAGTTTATGTCATTGATTTAGTTTTTAGCAATCCTTCATCATTTTTATACCTTACTTGCGCTTGGGGGTATGGACATTTTATTACATGATGATGTGTCAGGCTTTGATTACATAAGCTCCAGAGTTTTGTTACCCAATTTGCAAACTATTTGTTATTAAGATTAGGAATATGGATGTACTGTGTGTGTTTTCTTTTTGTTCATGAGAAGCAGATTGCGATGGCTAATTTGATATGGAGAACGGGCCTGGTGCTCCAATTAATTTGACATGGATAGCTAAAGGTTGCAGGTGAGCCTCAACCACAATGCTTTTGATTTGAGAACTATGAAGATGAAACCAATGAGTGCACTGCTAAATGTAGTTGGAGAAAGCAAGATCATCTTATGTGGACTCAATCATACACAGCAGAGGCAGATATACTTTTAAGAACCAAAAAATATATTGATTGATCAAGATGGTTGAAAACCGCCAAAATTCTTTGGTCCAGCCAAATGAACCAGAATAAATTCTTTGGTCCACCAAATGAATCAGAATAAACTTCATTCATTTCCCAGAGGACCAGTATCAGTTTTAGGAGCATCCAGATTTCCAGAGAAGACGCTTATCAGAGCTTTATTTCATCATATGTGCTATCTATAACATGTACCTTCAGGCTTCAACAAGAATTCCAGTTCTTATGCGTGCTGATCAACGCCGAGAGCAGGCCAGCTGATGCCATCAGAGTGGAGCTCCCGAGCAAACCCTTGCCATCGGTGACGTCTCCCAGCGCCATGACGGCATCCGCCACGTCCTGCACCACTGACATCCGCTTCAGCAGCAGCTTACCCTGCATCGTCCTCACGGCCTCGCTCTCCTTATCACAGTCCTTCGCGAGCTGCTTCTTTATCGAAGACTCGATCTTCGCCACCTCCTCCAGCTTAATCGCGATGGAGCCGACGTAGCCCAGCAGCTCGGCACAGACGCTGAGGCGCTGGAGGCTCTGGAGGCGCGGGAGAAGGTGCGCGGGCAGGAGCCCGGCCTTGGCGAGCCAGACGAACTGCTCGAGGAAGTAGTAGACGCCCTCGCCGCCGTAGGCGAACAGCGCGAGCACCGGGGGAGGGTGCGGGTGGGCGCGGAGGGCGTTGAGGGACTGCACGAACTTGCCGAGACGGAAAGCCTTGCGGCTAAGGCCGACGCTGGACTCGAAGGACTTGAGGCGGGCGGAGGCGTCGGGGGGCAGCGGCGGCCCAGCGGCGAGCGCGAGGCGCGCGGCGTAGCGGGAGATCTTGAGGAGCTTGTCGACGCCGTCGCGGCGGGCGAGATAGGCCTCGAGGTGGGCCAGGAAGTCGCGGGCCGGTTGGCGCGCGGCGGCCGCAGGCATGGGATTGGGGGACTCGGAGGAGGCCATGGCGGCCGGCGTGGGATTGCGGACTCGGACCAGGCTACGGCGGCCGGCGTTCGCGTTGGCGTGGAAGCGGTGGAGCACCGGTGCGGGGTCTACGACCGCGACCGCGATTGCGTGTTCGATGCGGCCGACAGTCGTGTAGGGGATTGGGGATTTCGTCCGGTTCGAATCAACGTCAGGGAGAGGGCCACGACGAATCCTTTGGAGAAGCGGGGCCACGTGCCAGACAAAGAGCTCGATTGATCGACAGAACGAGACGTGTCAAAAACGTGGAGAAATTTTCGTTTCAAAAATAAAATGTGTACAAAAATTAGGAACTGCATAGCGGCTAGGGGTGGTAAATGACCCTCTAATTTAGCCTAGCAAATTTAAGGATCGAGCTCAATAATAATCAAGTCGTAATACTATATAATTTTAAACTAAAATTAGAAAGGGCTAAGTTGGATTGTGAAGAATGGATAAAGGTCGTGCCATTACCACCCCTGATAGCGGCTGCGGGTAGGGAGATCGGCGAGTTCGGGCCTTCGGGGAGCCAGCCCAATCGGGGAGGGAGTGGCTGGGCCTCTGGTAGGGGAGATCGGAAACGAGCCCAGATCTACCGGCATGCCGCATACCCCAGCGAAGTCTCCTCTCCTTTTCCCAGCGCCAACGAGCTGATTATTTAAAATTTTAATCCAAAAAACACTAAAATACTGTTTATATTATAAAAAGTCTAAACATAAACTAAAATTTCAGAAACTATCATTTTCAGTCAGGTCATGTACATGGGGCTAGGATTTTTTCGGCCCAGTCTTCGTCTCTAAATTCTTTAGTAGGAGTATTCGTATTTGTGATCAGTTGTCGTTTTTTATAGGAATTTAAATTCCATTAATCAACCACGTTAGCTGAATCGCTTGACACCAGAAACTGGATACAATTCGGCACTCAGACCAACGCAGAGGACATCTCCTCATCACACTTACTCCCTAGCGATGCTAGTTCATGAGCTCTATACCTTCTCACTACCGGATTCAGGGTCTTTGCCGAGTGTCCAGGGCACTTGGCAAAGGCCTAAATACACTCGGCGAAACCTTTGCCGTGTGCCGCACTCGGCATATCCCGCTCGTATAGAATTAGACGGTAAAGAGTTCTTTGCCGAGTGCTTTTTATCGGGCACTCGGCAAAGGTTTTGTCGTGTGTCTTTTCGCATCGGCAAAGAAAAGAGACCGTTCACGGCGCGAGACGGTGACGGAGGCTTTGCCGAGTGTCAGACGTGAGGCACTCGGCAAAGACTTCTCCTTTGCCGAGTGCCTCACGTCTGACACTCGGCAAAAAATAGCATTTTGCCGAGTGTTTCGGTTACCGCACTCGGGAAAATATAGCGTTTTTGCCGAGTGTTTTGGTAATCGCACTCGGCAAAGGTCGTTCCCAGGTGCGATTCTGTGCATAGCTTTGCCGAGTGCTTTGGTGATGACACTCGGCGAAGGTCAGCTTCGCCGAGTGCAACCTACGGCAAAGAGGTTTTTCTTTTTTAAAAAAAATTGTTTCTTGCTTTCCCAGACATATGGATGCCACATTTCTCAGAACAAATACTTTTCACAAATATATCAGTCACAAACCACGACATATATATAAATAAAAGAAGCACGACATAATCGAAACCACGAATATAAACCACATACATATGTCATAAACCACATACATGTCCATAAACTACATCACTATAATAGTCTGACATCACAACCATGAATATAAACCACATACATGTCAATAAACAACATCACATAAGAGTGTCACTGGGTCCAATCCGGCCACCCTGACCCTGCTGGTAACTGACGAGATGGTTCGTTGGAAGCTCGGTCCGATTGCTTTGCAAAAGTGAGACAAATTAAAGTTAGAGAAGGCAAACTTAATTACACGGTTATGGACATAAGGTAGCTAGAGTGTGCAAGCTTACAAGAGTATTAGTTGCAGAAGGGTTCACCACAGCATCCGGCAAAGGTCGACCAGGTCGAGTCCTGTACCCCGGATCCACTCGAGGATAGCATCCACCCGCTGGCTTTGCATCTGGGCTCTCTGCTCGGACATCCGACGATATTCCTCAGACTGCCTCCTCTCCTCGCTTAGCTCGGCCTACAACAAATGAACTTGACATGTTACAATGCACTAGTTGCTGCACAAAGACAGGCAGGTCTGCGGCTGGGCATGACATTTTGTGGTTATGGACATAAGATTTTAAACCATGACTGTCTTTGTGCTAAGATTTTTTGGTTATGGACATGTTCTGGTTATTTTAACCTTCAGCAAAAAAACATGTTCTGGTTATGGACATAAGATTTTAAGCCATGACATCTTATCTTAAGATTTGTTCCGATTCTGATAGGTGCACCTGACATGGCATTTCCACGATTAAATAATATATCATTCTGGTTGTTGCTATTAAGACTGAAGGAAGAAATCAAATAATGAAGACTGGAAATGAAACAGAAATAACCTGGAGTTGGTGCACAATGTGAACCGTAGTGTCCGGCCGCTGCCGTATGCCCGGGCCCCCGCTCGTGCTCATGGCTCTAATCTGGGCGAGGTTGGGAGTACTGGACGAGTCGACCGTGTCGTCGCCGATCCAGTACCTCCTGTGCTTCTTCCCTCCTCCCGCCCTCATGATGACGGTGCCGTCAAGGTCGTGCTCGGCGGGGTCCCAGTCTGGCCCATGCACCTCCTTCCCCATGGAAGTGTACCGGGACGCGGAGGTGGACGGAGGGGTTGCTGTACGCCTCGGGCGGGTCGTCCGGGTTGTACCGGACGTCGGAGGTCGCCTTGGCCTTGTGCGACATCGTATAGGCCTAGAAGGAGGTGGGTTTCTGCCCACCATGTGACGCCGACTGCGAAAGAAACAACAGGATGATTAGAGACTATGCAAAATATAACAGAATAATAAAGAAATGGATTGAGCTTACCCATCTAGATGAATATGCATCGAGGGAGAGGTTGCCTTGATGGTGGGAAGGACCTAGCATCATCAAGCGCCGCTCCCGGCAAGCGTTGGCTTCTCCTCCCATTCGGCCTCGCACCACCTCACCGCAATCCTCACCCAGCACTGGTGGTGGGCATTGGCCCACCACGGAGGCACCTACAAGACATCAAGTACATGACATATAAGTAGATTAGATTGAACCCGTCTTGTTTTCAGAACATACAGTAATAAGTTTGTATATTTACCCTGATGTACTGTTCCATGGTCAGCGTCATGGTCCTTGCATCCTTCTTAGTGACCCTCACTCCCTCGATGGTAGCCTTGTACGTGATCACGGCCTGGATGCGCGCCTCGTAGTGCATGTCCTTCACCAGCTTGTGACATGCTTTGTACGCCACCTGCCTCGCCGGCTATCAGCTCCCGGCTCGCACTTGAAGAAATCCTGCATATAAACACAATATATGAAAAGTTATTATTTGAAGAATGTCAAATAAATGTGTTGTATTGAGCAATGTACGTAGACGAATACTTACCTAGAACTCCTCGACCACCCGCTCCGCCTTGTTGGCGTACTTCCTGTCTTACAGGTCGACGGTGTCTGGGAAGGCTTGATAGTTGAAGCCCTAGTTTGATTTTGGTTAATTGATGAAACTTATTTGGTCTAATCCTATTGCTAGCATGTGTGTAGCTTATGAGGAAGGATTAGACCAAGCCAAGTGGTGGAGCTAGCAAGATGGCAACCATGGAGGAAGGTGTTGGCCATATGCATCTCAAGCAATCAAGTGCTCTACCTTTGGTGAATCACGAGAAGAAGAGAAAAAATGGAGCAAAGAAGCCCGAAGGCAAAGGTATAACCTATAGGGCTCTTTGTTTTAGTGATCAAGACACTTAGCGAGTGTGATCACATTTAGGATACATAGCCGTACTATAAGAGGAGATTATTCACGGCTTATGCGGTGTTCAAGTGCCACTAGGTGTTCTCTAACATATCGATGTTATAAACCTAGTGAGGACTAACAAAACCCTTGATAAATGCTTTGCAAAATGCTAACACACGTGCACAAGTGTTGAAACACCTTGGTGTTAGCACATGGGAGCAAGGGTAGAAGTTAGAAAGCGAAGGGTGCTGAGTTTTCAGCATCGGACGTGGCAGGGGGGCATCGGACGCTGGTCGAGCGTCCAATGGTAAACCCTAGGTTCTGTCAGAAGCTGAAGGAGCAGGAGCAGGAGGAGCAGCAGCAGCAGGACGAGGAGGTATAGAGGTGCATTGAGTTTTCTTGTTACTCTTGGCATTTGCCGGTGCCTAGACGGCTTGGAGGTATAGAGGTGGTTGATTGGCAAGATTGGTGATTGTTCTTGGCCACCACCGTTCGTGATTGTGAGAGGTTTGGAGCCTCACCTCGCCGGAGCGGCAAGAGGCATTCTTAGTGGATTGCTCGTGTCATTGAGCTACCTCACTAGTGGTAGACTCTTGTGGCGCTCTTTGTGAGCTTGGCTTTGCGCCGATTAGCCACCGGGTCACCTAGTGTTGGTCGACACACAACGGGGAGTAGCGTGCCGGCAAGCACGTGAACCTCGGGATAAATCTTGGTGTCCCGTGTGCTTATTGTAATTGCGCATTCATCTTGGTGATTGGTCTTCATATTCATATTCTTGGTGATTGGCATCTCAAGAGGATTTCACCGGTGATTGGTTCTCCACTAGACGATCCCGAAGGCTCGGTGAAACCACTTTTATCTAGCTCATTTACTGTGTATTTACTTTGAGCTATTCCTTTGTGTAGATACTCTCTTGTCATATATCTTGTTTAAGTTAATTGTGTTTAGCTTGATTAGTATATCTTGTACACATACTTGTTTTATATACATTCTTTGTATATGATACTTGTGCTAGAGCTAAATTGTTTTATTCCGCATTTGTTATTTGCTCTAGTTGATTGTGTGACATAGAAATATTAGGTAGAATTGTTGGATAGGTGGCTTGCAACACACTATTAGGCTAGCGCAAAAAGCTTCGCCATTTGTCATACTAATAGTGTTTGCCGAAGTAATTTTTGTAGATTTTTAATTAGGCTATTCACCCCCCTCTAGCCAATTTGGACCTTTCAAGTGGTATCGGAGCCGTGGTCACCGTTCATTTTGAGGCTTAACATCCTCCAGTGTTAAAATGGCTCAATCAACTATATGGGGAAGCCACCACATTTTGACGGCACCAACTTTGATTATTAGAAAAGGAAGAGTGTGCATTCACAAGAGAAATGAATAGAAAGATTTGGGAAGTGATTGAGCATGATTTTGCGGGTAATTGATCCCACAAGTCTCACTCCTAGGGAAGAAGAAAAGCTTCCATGGAATGATGTGGCAATCAACTTGTTCTATGAAGCATTTGACACAAAGGTGTTTGAGCAAATCAAGGACCTTGAAAGAGCAAGTGAGATATGGGAAAGATTGGAGGAAACATATGAAGGCACCAAGGCGGTCAAGGGAGCCAAGCTATATTCTCAAGGACAAGCTCGCCATGTTTAAGATGCAAGATGATGAAAGCATACCGAAGATGTTTCACCGGTTGCAAGTCATTATCAATGACTTAAAGGCATTGGGAGAGAAGGTAGAGGACAAGGACTTTTCTCACAAGTTCTTGAGATGCTTGCCACCAAGGTTTGATACTTTGGTGACTATCCTAGTGAGGGAAGGATTGGATACGGTAACCCCAAACCAAGTACTAGGTGATGTGGTCACACAAGATACATACCGTGTGGAAAGAAATGGGGGAGCCCAAGAAGAAGAAGAAAAGAAGAAGAGGACTGTGGCATTCAAAGCTTCATCTTCCAAGAGCAAGAGTAAGGGCAAGGCAAAGAAGGAAGAAAGTGATGATGAAGCTAGTACAAGTCCAAGTGAAATGGATGATGAAGAATGGCTCTCTTCATAAAGAGGTTTGGCAAGTTCATGAAGAAGAAGGGCTATGGAACAAGAAAGAGAAGAGATTCAACAAAGAGCACAACTAGAAGGTGCTATAGATGCAAGAGCAAGGATCACTTCATTGCAGATTGTCCACAATCTAGTGATGAGGATGATGATGACAAGAAGAACAAGAAGAAGAAGAAAGAAAGAAAGAAAGAAAAGAAAGAAGAGAAGAAGATGGGAAAGAAGAAGGGTGGTTCCTATGTTGTGATCTGGGATAGTGACGCTTCCTCAAGCAATGATGATGATTCTAGTGATGATGAGAGGAAGAACACCAAGAAGAAGGCTATGGCTCTTGCTATCTCAAGCACGCCTTCTATCTTCAACACTCCATCGACATGCTTCATGGCTAAGGCCACTAAGGTATCATCCGATGAGAGTGAAAGTGAGAGTGAGAGTGATGATGATGTGGAGTACTCAAAGGAGGACCTCATGAGCATGCTACAAGATGCTCACTCTTACATTGAGACTAAGAGGAAGGAGTGCAAAGAATTGCGCAAGGCCAACAAGGCTCTTGAGCAATCCTTTGATGAGCTCAAGTCTACTCATGAGAGGCTAGAGGAAGCCCATGTGTCGTGTTTCAAACTCGGGGGTATGACACCAACGAGTAATATGATCGCGTGCTCTCTTCCTGGATGGTGATGCAAGATGACTCAAGGATTTATCCTGGTTCAGGCAAAGAAGGCCCTACGTCCAGCGGGGGAGGAGGTTCTTGTATTACTTGCACCTAAGTGCTTGTACATGGGCGAATACAAGCTCAGTGAGCGTGGACCGGAGTCCGGACTCGAGTGTATGTGTGTGGACTCGTGTGTTGTCTCCTGCGCGCGAAGGGCCCTGGCGTCCCCTTTTATAGAACAAGAGGAGGCCAGGGTTTACACAGGATTGACATGTACAGCGCTCGGTATGGCGAAGGGTAGGAACTCTGTCTTGTCGAAGTCACTGTAGCCAACGTGGGTGTTGTTGTTGAGGCGTCCTTGATGCGTGGCCTCCATCCGGGCGCGGACGTGGAGGCGTGGCGATGTGGAAGCCGTACAGCACCCATACCGGCACGTACAGGACACGCGGGGTCCCTCCGGGTTTGGGTACCTGTCCTCCAGTAGCGTGAAAGCAGTCAGGGCTCGAGGGGCGCAGGGCCGCCTCGATGGTGGCGCCTACGGTAGGCTCGAGCCCCCGCAGGGATGGGCAAGTCTGGAACGCCCGGGCGTATAGCGGGAACCCAGGCCTCGGGGTGAAGCTCGAGTGTGCTACAGTGCGTGGTATGGCCGAACAGTGTTGTACTTGTGTCTTTTTGCCCATGCTTGTGGTGAAAACGAGGTTTGACTCTGGCTCCGGTTCACTGTGGCACACGCTGTGTACCGGAGGATGTGACCGGAGTAAGTGTGGACGCATTAAATGCGCGGTATGGGGCTAGTACGGTTGTCAAAGCTGAGAAGCAGGGAGCTTCCTTCTTGCGGAGGCTTGAAGGGTAGTGGAGCGCTCGCCCGAGGCCTGACGCGGAGGGCTCGGGTGAGACGGAGAACGAGCGCAGGAGGCCTGGCTCGGAGGGCTCGGGCGAGATGGAGATTGAGCATCTGCCCGAGGCCTGGCTTGGAGGGCTCGGGCGAGACGGGGAACGAGCGTTCGCCGAGATGGCTTGGAGGGCTCGGGCGAGACGGGGAACGAGCGTTCGCCCGAGGCCTGGCTTGGAGGCTCGGGCGAGACGGAGAACGAGCGTTCGCCCGAGGCCTGGCTTGGAGGGCTCGGGCGAGACGGAGAACGAGCATTCGCCCGAGGCCGGTGGGCCAGCGTTGTAGGCCTCGAGGGTTGGTTTTTTAGAAGGTTAGACTTGATAGGCTTGTTATTAATTGGTGTTCTAGGTTTAACCTATTTGTTTGCATTGATTGGGGGTACCCCTTTTGTGGACCCCCGACAGTAGCCCCCGAGCCCTTGTTCGAGTGCTTGCACTCGAGCAGGGGCTCCCGACTGGGATCTCGAGGGTTAGCTAACTGGTCTCGAGGGTTGGTCGTTTTGATTCCGTGGGTGTCGTGCGAGCGACACCCGCGGTGTAGCCCCCGAGGCCACAGGGGAGTGGTTAGAACTCCCTCGTGGGCTTTTTGCGAGTGTTAGTTGCGTTTTTAGGTTCAGGAGTGTCGAGCCCCCGAGTTTTTAGACCCTCTTTCGTCGAGGGGTGCCAGGCTGAACCGATCGGCCGGCTCTTCGAGCTGTCCGGCACGCCGGTTGCCCTGGCTTTCATCTCGCGAGTCTTTTCGATCGGATGCGAGGGGGGATGCCTCGTACTACCATGAGCGGGCGAGTATCGAGGTTCCCGGTGAGCTGGTAATGGGGAATCCAAGTGAGACCTCATGCCCCGTTCGATGGGGTCGACTGTAGCCCGGAGGCGATCTCATAAAGCATGGGTGCTCGGTCTGCAGGAGTGCCGGGTCCATTCGATAGGACCCGGTGGCTCGATGCCTCCCTCCGAGGGGATCTGTAACGTAACGGCTCTAATCCCATGGCCCACTGATCACCGTCAACCACTGACAGTCGATCCGTACAGCCAAGTGATTAAGACCGGTTCCGCTACTGGGCTACATCAGTGCCCGTTGTCCGCAGGATCATCTCACAATTCAGTTACAACCTCTTTAACATTTTGACAAATAACATCGGAGTAAATAGCGGAAGACTTAGATAACAATAGTTTTACAAACCAGGGTTCAACATAAAATTAAAGTGAAGTTATTACAGACCATAGTTCAAATAGATAGAGTTGGCAGAGTAGCATATGACAACAACTAAAGGTAAAGATACTTCACCCAGCCCGAGGGTGAATAATCACTCATCGGCCTTCGGCCTCTTCCTGAACAACAGTCACACAGCAGGGTCCAAGGCATACTGAGGAATCTGCCATACCTGCAACATGGGTAATAAAACCCTGAGTACAAAGGTACTCAACAAGACTTACCCGACTAAAGAAAAAGGGAGAAGACTCAGGAATGAAAGGCTTAGGGTAGTCAAGATAAGGCTTAAGCAAGATCAAGTATTTTGCAGAAAAGCATTTTTGTAAATCTTATTTTATTTTGAAAGATTCAGTATTCCTCAATTCTTCATCATTCATGATTCATTTTACATTTCAAAACATTCCTAGTTGAGAACCACTCTCCGTTGACAGTCAGTGGACCAAGTCTCCATAACCGAGGAGCAACGTTAATCCGGATAAATAATACTCAGCTGAGGATCCCTATCCACACTGCATATGTAGCACCCAAGCTTGCATATGCCAACTCGTCTCCACGATTCCTCCAAGATTGGGCCCGGTCCTACGCCACCCGGAAGTACAGTACACCACTCCAATCCGGGACTCTAACCCACGTGGGTACATGCTACTTCCGCCATCTCTCCACTCCCAGTGCGCGGTTGTCGGTCCAATAATGGATTTCTCGGAGCCAGAGCTTTCCGTAGTATGTGAATAGTTACAAGTCTTGACCAGCAGGCCCCCATACGGATGGTCCCTACATTTTTCCGCCAGCGACAAGCACCTCGGGACTCTAACCCAAGAGTACAGGTCCTGTCGGTTTTTCAACCCTGTCCCGGTCGGTGTCAACTGTTGAGTCCCGGACTACAACATGACGGCACCGTACGCGGACAACCTCTCCTCCCATTGACTAAGTACGGATCAGATACTTAGCCAATAGTGGGAGTAAAGCCAAATTCCCAAAAGATTCTTAAGTGATCACACTTTTGAAATTGGCATTTTTATTGCAAAGTCTAATTCAATAAGCATTGCTAAGCATTTTTCAAATACTTTTGAAAAGCAGGCTTCGGGTGTATCAGTGGTCAAGGTGGATAATGCATCATTAGGATATCACTCAACTCCTATAAACCTAATGCAATAATTTAACTCAAAAGCATTTAAGGAAATCACTTTATAAATTCAAGGAAAGGGTTAAATGCACCGGGGCTTGCCTTGGATGGCAAAAAGGAGGACTCGGGGTTGGAGTAGGTGTCGGAGCTCGGGGTCGCCTCGGGGACAGATCCTTCGGTGGCTACCTCGACTTCAGGTCCTTCTTCGTCAACTATACGGATGCAATGATGAATGCTCATGAGAATGATGATATGAACTTAGGTGCAAGACAATTCCACTGATTCTAGATTACTTTAAACAAGGCATGATCGAAATCTAGGTTGAGCATAAAAGGTAACCATTTCTTCCTTAAGCAATATTGATTAAACTAGCCCTTATTATAATTATCCTAAGCATCAACCAAACATAGCATCACAAACATCATAGACCAAAGGGTAGGGGTCTATGAACATCAATCAATCCAAAGATCACATCATCAAACACTTATTACCAACCCTAATCCATTTTTCTATTTTCTTAATTTATTTAAAAGGTCATTTTATGAAGTTGCTCCAAAAATTACCAAATTAATCACATAAGTTCATTATGGTGTAGATAGATGGCAAAACAAATTTCATAATTTTTGGAGGTCATTAAGGTGCTCAAATAAAATCAGACATTAATTAGCAAAAGGCACTATTTAACAATTAAAATAAAAGCTCAAAAATCAACTTGTTCCAAAGACTTCAAAATTTTACCAGAGCACATGCATAAAAGCTCACAAAAATTTGTCTCATGATTTTTGGAGTTATAAATAATCTAAAAATACCAAAACCTTCATTTTTCAATTAAAAGGGGAATTTTACATTTTCAAATTTTTGCACAAAACTCAAGTTTCATATTTTTATAAAATACTCCAGAGCATAAAGAGTCTACCACAAAAATTTCAGAATTTTTGGATGCACACAGAAAATCATACAAAAAAGAGAAAACAGAACACTATTCACATCTCTCAGAAAAAGAGAAGAGCACTGTGCTTTTCTAGGCCGGGCTCGGCGAATCGCGGGGCTCGGTCGAGACGGGCTCGGTCGAGACGGGCTCGGTCGAGACGGAAGCGACAGCTTCGTCCGAGGCCTGGCCCGGAGGCTCGGGCGAGACGGAGAAGTAAGCCTCCGTCCGAGGCCTGACTCGGGCGAAGCGGAGAGCATGCGTCGCCGAGGCTTGGGCTCGGGCGAAGCGGAGGGCATGCGTCGCCGAGGCTTGGGCTCGGGCGAAGCGAAGTTGAAGCAGAGGCCGGAGGCTCGGATGCTTACCACGTGTCGGAGGCAGGGCTCGAGGGTGAGGCTCGACTTGTTCTCGAGGGTGAGGCTCGACACGTTCTCGAGGGTGAGGCTCGACACGCTCGAGGGAGAAGATGACCGCGGCGGCGCTCCGGCGGTCCGGCGGTCCTGCGCAGCACACGCGACCGCAAGGGCCGGGTTAGAGTCGCACGGAACCAAGGAACACGACACGGGGGTCGGTGAGAGATGATCATGGCCGGAGACGGCGAATTCCACGAACCCGAGCTCGCCGGGTTTCTGCCGGATGGGAACGGCGAGCTTACGCCGGGCAAACGGAGGCGGGGAAGGTGAAATTGAAGGTGGGAAAGCTTCACGAGCTCAAGGCGGAGCTTTCGGCTAGGTGGTGGAGCGGCGGAGTGACTGGAGAGGCTGGCCACGGTGGCGGAGGTGAGGAGGAGGTCGGGCTCCGGCGGGCTTTATAGGCGGCAGGGACGGTGAGAGACTCGGGGTTGCGCGGGTAAGGTTTGCGGGGGCGTGCGCACTCGATTGCGCTCTGGCGGATCGAGCTGGCGTGCAGCCGGGGCTCGGGCGCAAGCTCGGCCGGCGATGGCCACGCGGCGGCGGCGGCTGGGCACTGTAGGGGCCGAGCGAGGGTCAGCGCTCGCGTGCGGGCGCGGAGGGAACGGGAGACAGCGGCGGCAGGATAAGGGCGCGTGGGGAGCAGCCGCCTGCGCTGCAGCCGCATGCGCGGCGCCATGGCCGGGCCCCCCTTCCCTCTGGCTCTACGGGAAGAAGAACAGTGCTGGGTCTAGGGTTTGACTTTTGGCCAGTTTCTTATTTTTGCAAAATCTCCCAAAATTTGAACTGTGCGACAAAAACTCAAAATACCAAAGTTGTTCAGAAAAATGAGATCTACAACTTTGTCAATATGAACATTTTCAAATTCCAAATAGTTTTTGAACTATAATCAAAAACAGAAAAGGGACACTTTTCAAATTTGATTCAAATCAAAATTACTTGGATTTCAAACTGAAACTTGAAAATCTTCCAATATGAAAGTTGTTCCATTTGACAAAACCTATAACTTTGCTAATATACACTTTTTTCTGAAACTCAATAGTTTTTGAAAATTTTTAAAACTGAAAAGGGGACAAAAACTGGAATTTGAATGAATTTGAAATTACTTCAAATTTTATATAGAAACATGGAAATCTGTAAATACCAAAGTTGTTCCTCTAGGTCAGATTCACAACTTTTTTTGAACCAACTCAAAATTTTGAATTTTGAAAAAGTTATCAAAAAGGGAATAAATCCAGGATTTGGGATTTAGGGTTTTGCAAAAGGAATTCAAATCAATCTGATTTTGAACTTTGATCAAAGCAACAAACATCAGGGCACTAAATTTGAACAAGAATTACATAGAACTAGGCACAAGAGTGAAATTACCATTTTGCCCCTAAGGAAGAAGTGGGCTAATAAGGGTTTTTTGCAATAGAGGTACATCACATAAAATGATACACTAAGCAAATGCATACACATGAATCATGATCAAGACTGATTAATGATGCTAATGATGATATGTCAAGTTAATTACATGCTTAAACACCAGAGGTTGTTACTAGCCTTCCCCCCTTAAAGAAATCTCGTCCCCGAGATTCTGCGTCTTAAGAAAGGAAAAGATAGGGGATAAAGGCAACAACTTTACATAGACGGGATTCGAGAAAGCGGGACTAGTTCTTTGCCAAGAAGTCTTCAGATTCCCAAGTAGCTTCTTCTTCAGAGTGCTGGTTCCACTGGATTTTGTACCACCTGTGGTAGTTCTTCGAGTAACTCGATCTTGTGATCCAACACGCGAACTGGATATTCCGAGTAGGATAGATCAGGCTCTAGCTCGACACCTTCAACTTCCACGACATGTTTCTGGTACTCGGAGGCAACTTCTTGAGTTGGGAGACATGGAAACATTGTGGACAGCAGCAGAGATGATCGGGCAACTTCAGCTTGTAAGCTACCTTGCCACAACATTCCAAAATCTCAAACGGACCAATGTAGCGGGGTGCTAACTTTCCCTTGACTCCAAAACGAGTGACTCCTTTGGTGTGGTGAGACCTTGAGATATACGTAATCTCCAACTTGAAACTTCAGAGGTCGACGTCTCTTGTCAGCATAACTCTTTGTCGGGATTGGGCAATCTTCATGTTCTCTTGTATCTGCTTGACTTTCTCTTCCATATCTTTGACCAGGTCAACTCCAAAGAATTCTCTTTCTCCGGGCTCAGACCAACTGAGGGGTGTACGACAACGACGACCGTACAGTGCTTCAAAGGGTGCCATTTTGATGCTTTCTTGATAACTGTTATTATATGAGAAACTCTGCCAAGGGCAAACACTGATCCCAAGTATCTGCGAAGGTAGCACACAGGCTCTCAACATATCCTTCTAACACTTGGTTGACTCTCTCAGTTTGTCCATCTGTTTGTGGATGATATGCTGTACTATGCAAGAGCTTGGTTCCAAGTGAGGGTATGGAACGCTTTCCAGAACTTTGACGACAAACTGAGTACCACGATCAGAGACAATGGTCTTGGGTATTCCATGAAGCTTCAACTATGTTGTTCTTGTACAAGCGGCATACGTGGGGACGGCGTAGCTGGTCTTGACTGGCAGAAAGTGAGCTTGTTTGGTGAGTCGGTCCACGATTACCCAAATGGAATCAAAACCTTTCCGAGTCTTGGGTAGTCCATTGACAAAATCCATGCTGATATCTTCCCACTTCCAGGCAGGTACAGATAAAGGCTGCAATTCTCCTCCAGGCTTCATGTGCACGGCTTTGACTTTCTGACAAGTATCACAGCGAGCGACATAGCGAGCGATTTCAATCTTCATCTTTGTCCACCAGAATCTCTGCCTTAGATCCTGGTACATCTTGTTGCTGCCGGGGTGGATGGAAACCTAGACAGGTGTGCCTCATCAAGGATCAACTGTCTCAACTCAGGCACCTTGGGAACTACTAGACGGTTCTTGAACCAAACAACTCCTACACTCATCGATCCTGAAACCAATCAGCCTTACCGGTCTGGACCTTTTCGATGATGTTGCTTGATTCCAGGGTTATCTTTCTGTGCAGCGATGACTTGTTCCTTGACCGATGTTTCTATCCTGACATTGTTCAGGCTTCCTTGCGGAACTATCTCAATACCCATCCTTTCAGAGCATGGCACAAGGAAAGATCATAGGGCTTCGTCGTCAGACAGTTGCAGTATGACTTGCGACTGAGGGCATCGGCAACTACATTGCCTTACCAGGATGGTAATGCACTTCGATATCATAGCCTTGATAACTCAAGCCATCTTCTCTGCCTCATGTTCAAACTCTTCTTGAGTGAAGATATACTTCAGGCTCTTATGATCGGTGTACACATTGCAGGTACTGCCCAACAGATAATGACGCCATATCTTCAAAGCATGCACCACTGCTGCTAACTCAAGGTCATGGGTTGGATAATTCTCCTCATGTCGCCTAAGCTGCCGTGAGGCATAAGCGATCACTCGACCTTCTTGCATCAAAACACAGCCTAACCCAGTACCAGATGCATCACAGTATACATCAAAGGGTTTCTCGATGTCTGGTTGAGCTAGGACTGGTGATGTAGTTAGTAGTTTCTTCAAGGCTTGAAAAGCTTGCTCACAGGCTGTTGACCAAACAAAATCCACGGAATTCTTCAACAACTCTGTGATAGGCTTGGCAACTCTGGAGAAGTCTGGGATGAAACGACGATAGTATCCAGCCATTCCCATGAAGCTGCGAACTTCGCGGACAGTGGTAGGTTGGCTTCCAATCCAAGATATCTGCCACTTTTTCAGGGTCAACTGACACACCTTCAGCGGACAGGACATGACCCAGGAATTGAATTTCGATCTAGCCAGAATTCACATTTACTGAACTTGGCATACAGCTGGTGATCTCTGAGACGAGAGAGAACGAACGAAGATGCTTGGCATGATCTTCAGGAGTTCTGAATAAACAAGGATGTCGTCAATGAACACGACTACAAATTTATCGAGCTCTGGCATGAACACAGAGTTCATGAGATACATGAAATGAGCGGGGGCATTGGTCAAGCCAAAAGACATGACCAAGTACTCATATAGGCCGTATCTGGTGGTGAAAGCTGTTTTGGGAATATCTTCGGACGAATTTTTATTTGGTGATAGCCAGATCTGAGGTCGATCTTGGAAAACACTCTGGCTCCAGATAACTGGTCAAACAGAAGATCAATGCGAGGCAAGGGATATTTATTTTTGATGGTTGACCTCGTTGAGCGGGCGATAGTCAACGCACAGACGAAGGCTTTTTGTCCTTCTTCTTCACAAAGATAGCAGGACAGCCCCAAGGAGATGAACTTGGGCGAATGAGACCCTTATCCAATAGCTCTTGCAATTGGATTCTTCAGCTCTGCCAATTCTCTGGGAGGCATTCGATAAGCTCTACGGGAGATAGGAGCAGTCCCGGGCTTTAGCTCTATAGCAAACTCAACATCACGGTCGGGAGGCAGACCAGGTAAATCTTCAGGAAAGACATCAGGGAACTCACAGACTACAGGGATGTCTCGGATCCCTTGATCATAGGTAGCATTTAGCTGTGTGGTAGCTGGTTTTTGAAGGCATAGGAAGTTGGAGAAGGAGTTTGGAGGTACTGTTAGGAATATCCACTCTCACAACTCTATTCAAGATGTCTATCATGGCTTATACTGACACATCCAATTCATGCCTAAGATGACATCTATCTCTTGATCGCGCAGCACTATCATGGTGGTAGGAAAGACATGTTTCCCAACATTACTGGTATACTGCGGACCACTTCCTTAGTATTTATCCGCCCTCCAGGCGAAAGTATGCAGAAACTCTCTTTTAACTCCCCATGGGGAAAATCATGCTTGATGACAAAAGTGCGACTGATGAAGGAATGCGATGCACCAGAATCAAACAAGACGACTGCAGGATGATTGGCAACAGGGAACCTACCGAGCATGACGGGCTCTCCGTCTGGGATGTTACTGACGGTGGTGAAGTAGACCTTGCCCGTGCTTCCTGACAAGCTTGCCCTTCTGGACGTGCTGCTGCGGTGCACGGTGCTGCTGCTGTGATCCTCCAGGGCCTTTCTGTGCATGCTGGGCATTCTTCTTGGGTTTAGGGCACTCGCGAGACCAGTGACCAACTTGGCCACAGTTGTAGCATGGATGGTTGTATAAGCTGTTTGTGGGGTGGTGACACGAACACCAGGGGCGTTCGGCTGAGTGGCACTTTGCTGGTTGGCATTGTGGGTGGTGGCCGCGGTACGAACGACCACTTGCTGATGGGGGTATGGGGCACGGTTTTTGTGTGGTGGCTGGGGTGGTAGATGATTCTTGGGCGCTTATGGTTGCTGAGAAACTGCTAGACCCAGCCTTCTTCTTCTTCTTCTCTTCCTATACTGGCGGTTGCTTTCCTCGAAAGCAACAGGCACGGTCAACGACATCATGGTAGGATCCGTTTAGGTTGTTGGACAGACCTCTGCGAATCTTAGGGTGCAGCCCCTGAGAAAACAATCTCTCTTCTTTCCTCTGTGTTGACATAGTCGGAGGCATACTGGCTGAGGTGGTTGAATTGTCCCACGTACTGCATGACGGTGGAATCTTTCTGTTGCAGGGCCAAGAACTGATCCAACTTCATCTTCATCAATCCCGAAGGGATGTGATGTGCTCTGAAAGCAGGTGCGGAACTCTTCCCAGGTCAGCTGGTGACCTTCCGGCTGGGCCGCCAACAGGTTGGCGTACCAGGCACTTGCAGGACCACGGAGCTGCTGAGAAGCGAACCGAGGGCTTCTGGATCTCCGTGCAGTGCAGAAGACTGAACTTCTGTTCCATGGTGCGTAACCAGTCGTCAGCCTCGAGGGGTTCATCGGCCTTTGTGAAGACCGGTGGGCGTGTTTCAGTGAAGTCCACATAGGTCGTCTCTTGGTTGTTGCGGCGACCACGGTTGCCGTTGTTCTGCTGCCCTTGATTCTGAGCCATCAGATTGGCAGCGGCGGCCAAGGCTGCAATGGCATCATGCTAGGGTAGCTGGTACAGGTGGAGGGTTTGGGAGTCGGTCATCATCAGCACCTCCGGCTCTCCGTACGGGTGTTCACAGGCATCTGTATAAGCAACTCGGAACTCAGCATATATGGCAAAGGTTCTGAAACAACTTGATTGACAACTTCACTGATACAAAGATAGCTGATTGATAAAGATGACAACAGACTGATAAGGGAAAAGGTACGAAAGAAAGATACATGCCAGACTTGGCAACAACAGACTAACGCCCCCAAACCTAGTCTAAGGTTTTAGGTAAGCAGATGGTACAGACACAAGGAGTCTAGTCATCATCGATGAAGATCAACTCTTCGTCATCATCATCATCCTCGATGATAAGCTCAGGCTCTTCCTCCTCATCTTCATCTTCAACGTGGACATCTTCAGCAGGTTCCACTTCCATGTTCTGATCAGGCTCGTGTTCCACTTCAGGTTCCTCCACGACTCCGTCTTCGGGGTCCTCAACATCTGGTGGAATCACGGGGTGAAGCTGGTCGTGCAGCTGGTGTACTTCCTCGTGGAAGCATATCATTGTACTGCTCGATCTGGGCGGTGTATTGCCTGCAGTCCATGGAGCTGGGCTCTGGGACATCCTCTCGGATCCATGTTGCATCACGCTGCTGGATAGCGCGAACCACATTCCGGTTAGCCTTCCTCAAGAGCGGCTCGTGCCTCATAAAACTCCATGCGGGAAAGGTAGAAGTCATGCTCCATAGTTCTCCATTTCAGCCTTCAGATTCTTGATTTCCCTCTTCAGCTGCTGCGGGTGCGGCGGGGAAAACGTCGACCATTGGAGGATTCTCCAGTCTCTTCTCCGGGCGTGGCGCCAGCTGGTGACGCGGCACACCGTTCGGTCCAGTCGACTTGCGAGCAGTCCGCTTGATGATGGCCATATCTGGACAAGAGGTTATAGATGAGAAAGGCTAGCAAGGAAAAGGTATATGCATACTAACCACACCAACTCCTTTATATACTTAAGTGAATATGTGACATGATGCATGAATCGTTCCTACGGAAACAAGGCAATGCAACTTACTAAGGTAAGGTACATAGGGCTTATACAAGTTGTCTTGCTACTAGTTGCCAAAGACAAGATGAGATGAGAGAAGCAATTTGGACTCAAAATAGTCAATGTTTAGTTTTGTTAAAAATCATTTTGAAGTTTCGCAAAAAGATTGCGACGTCATAGTGAGATGCTCCGATACCACTCTGTAACGTAACGGCTCCTAATCCCATGGCCCACTGATCACCGTCCAACCACTGACAGTCGATCCGTACAGCCAAGTGATAAGACCGGTTCCGCTACTGGGCTACATCAGTGCCCGTTGTCCGCAGGATCATCTCACAATTCAGTTACAATCTCTTGAACATTTTGACAAATAACATCGGAGTAAATAGCGGAAGACTTAGATAACAATAGTTTTACAAACCAGTGTTCAACATAAAATTAAAGTGAAGTTATTACAGACCATAGTTCAAATAGATAGAGTTGGCAGAGTAGCATATGACAACAACTTAAAGGTAAAGATACTCACCCAGCCCGAGGGTGAATAATCACTCATCGGCCTCATCGGCCTCTCCTGAACAACAGTACACACAGCAGGTCCAAGGCATACTGAGGAATCTGCCATACCTGCAACATGGGTAATAAAACCCTGAGTACAAAGGTACTCAACAAGACTTACCCGACTAAAGAAAAAGGGAGAAGACTCAGGAATGAAAGGCTTAGGGTAGTCAAGGTAAGGCTTAAGCAAGATCCAAGTATTTTGCAGAAAAGTCATTTTTGTAAACCTTATTTTATTTTTGAAGATTCGTATTCCTCAATTCTTATCATTCATGATTCATTTACATTTCAAAACCTTCCTAGTTGAGAACCACTCTCCGTTGACAGTCAGTGGACCAAGTCTCCTAACCGAGGAGGCAACGTTAATCCGGATAAATAATACTCAGCTGAGGATCCCTATCCACACTGCATATGTAGCACCCAAGCTTGCATATGCCAACTCGGTCTACCACGATTCCTCCAAAAGTGGGCCCCGGTCCTCGCCACCCGGAAGTACCGTACACCACTCCAATCCGGGACTCTAACCCACGTGGGTACATGCTACTTCCGCCATCTCTCCACTCCCAGTGCGCGGTTGTCGGTCCAATAATGGATTTCTCGGAGCCAGAGCTTTCCGTAGTATGTGAATAGTTACAAGTCTTGACCAGCAGGCCCCCATACGGATGGTCCCTACATTTTTCCGCCAGCGACAAGCACCTCGGGACTCTAACCCAAGAGTACAGGTCCTGTCGGTTTTTCAACCCTGTCCCGGTCGGTGTCAACTGTTGAGTCCCGGACTACAACATGACGGCACCGTACGCAAGGACAACCTCTCCTTCCCATTGACTAAGTACGGATCAGATACTTAGCCAATAGTGGAGTAAAGCCAAATTCCCATAAAGTTTCTTTCAGTGATCACACTTTTGAAATTGGCATTTTTATTGCAAAGTCTAATTCAATAAGCATTGCTAAGCATTTTTCAAATACTTTTGAAAAGCAGGTATCGGGTGTATCAGTGGTCAAGGTGGATAATGCATCAATTAGGATAGCACACAACTCCTATAAACCTAATGCAGTAATTTAACTCAAAAGCATTTAAGGAAATCATTTATAAATTCAAGGAAGGGTTAAATGCACCGGGGCTTGCCTTGGATGGCAAAAGAGCAGACTCGGGGTTGGTGGTGTAGGTGCGGAGCTCGGGGTGCCTCGGGGACAGATCCTTCGGTGGCTACCTCGACTTCAGGTCCTTCTTCGTCAACTATACGGATGCAATGATGAATGCTCATGAGAATGATGATATGACTTATGGTGCAAGACAATTCCACTGATTCTAGATTACTTTTAAACAAGCATGATTGAAATCTAGGTTGAGCATAAAAGGTAACCATTTCTTCCTTAAGCAATATTGATTAAACTAGCCCTTATTATAATTATCCTAAGCATCAACCAAACATAGCATCACAAACATCATAGACCAAAGGGTAGGGGTCTATGAACATCAATCAATCCAAAGATCACATCATCAAACACTTATTACCAACCCTAATCCATCTTTTCTATTTTCTTAATTTATTTAAAAGGTCATTTTATGAAGTTGCTCCAAAAATT